>PVJN01008607.1:0-64351 GCA_004026805.1 Lasiurus borealis | reverse complement strand
GATTGCCCACAACTGCCCTCCCTTGCTGGCCATCTTGTAGTGGCCATCTTGTATCCACATGGGGGCACCTATCTTTGACCACTTGGGGGCAACCATCTTGTGTTGGAGTGATGGTCAATTTGCATATTGCTCTTTTATTAGATAAGATAGAGCCCTGGTGCATGGGTGAGGGCTGGCTGGTTTGCTCTGAAGGATGTCTCGGATCAGGGTGAGGGTTCCTTTGGGATATGGGGCAGCCTTGTCAAGGGGCCTGTGGTGGTTTGCAGGCTGGCCATACCCCACTGGCAACCTAAGTGGAGGCCATGGTTTCTAGGATTTATTTATCTTCTATAATTGACAATCTGTAGCCTTGAGTGAGGCCAGGGCAGGCCAGGGTGAGCAGAAAGCTTGTCTTCCTCCATTGCTGGGGGCAACCCAAGCCTCCTGCTCTTTCAAGATCCATGGCTGTTACATCTTGGTTGGATTAATTTGTGTTCTCACTCCTGATTGGCTGGTGGGTGTGTCTTGTGGGTGTAGCAGAGGCACTATCAATTTGCATGTTTCTCTTTTATTAGAAAGGATAATGACTTTCTCTGTGATTTAATGGCATTTAGACATGTAAAATTAAAATTTTTATTTGTCAGTTATACAATCAGCATAATATATCCCCACAAAGTATTAAATATATATTTTGTACTATTGTTAAAGTTTCTAGAAAAATAGAGGGAATGTCATGGTTAAATGATTAATTTTGTTTTCACATTAGACATTTAAAAGATCAAAGGCAGTAAAAATGCAAGAGCATTTTTGAAAGTCTAGGGATTACTTAACTACATTCTTCAATTTATTTACAATTCCTTATGTTGTAATTTAAATATACTACAACTATCCTGACTAAAATCACAATATTCACTTTAATTCTCCACAAGTACATTAAGGATTCAATGTTAAATTATGTGTCAAAAGAAATATGACATATGAATATGCAAACTCTTGAAATTATAAAGATAATTTTAGGGTTTGGATGAGTTTGCTTTAGTACTGCATTCATGTTACATGTAACATAGGTAATATGTATATATCATATAGATTTTATATATGGCAGATATAATATGATAAACAGTTCATTGAAAATGGTAATTTTTTTAGATTATTAGAGTATAATGTAATGCTTTATGAAATAAAATCATACTCTAAAAGAAAAACAAAACTTTGTTTTAGAAATCAAGAAAGAAGCCCTAGCTGGTTTGGCTAAGTAGATAGAGTATTGGCCTATGGACTAAAAGGTCATAGGTTTGATTCCAGTCAAGGGCACATGCTTATGTTATGCGCTCAGTTTCCAGTAGCGGGTATGCAGGAGGCAGCTGATAGATGATTCTCTCTCATTCATGTTTTTATCTCTTTTCCCCTCTCCCCTCCTCTATGAAATCAATATAAAATGTTTTGTTCTTTTTTAATCAAGAAAGCAGATTACCCCAATAGGGAACCTGATACTTCAGGAGGAATTGTCATTTATGTTGTCAACTGTACAATCACTAATAGAACTAGACAGTCATGGATATATATATATATATATATATATATATATATATATATATAGCAAAGCTTAAATTTTTTTAAAAATTGTATGGCTTTAAATATATCAGATTTTTCCGCATATAAGACACCCCCATTTTTCCAACCCAAAATTCAGAAATCAATATTTTAAACATAAACAGAACACATTTTTATTAATTACCATAGGTAATCCTATCTAGTAAACAGGTAATATGCAAATTAACCTTCATGCCATTACAAGATGGCTGCACCCACAGTGGAGGGGGGATTCCCATAACACAAGATGGCTACACCCTCAGTGGAGGTAGGGTTCCTGTAATGAGCGATCAGTAGGGACCTGAGGCTGAGCCTCCTGCCCAATGGGGCTTAACTGGAGACCTCAGACCACAACCCCAGCCCCAGTATTGGCATGGGGGACCTTGGCCGAGCCCCTGACCTGGTGGGGCTTGATGGAGGACCTCAGGCCATGCCCCATGACCCAGTGCTGGGCTGAAGGATCTGAGGCTGTGTCCCCTGCCTGGCATGTGCCAAGGGACCTGAGGCTGCATCCCTCGCCCAGTGGGGCTTGATGGGTAACCTGAGGCTGCACCCCCCTGCCTGGTGCGAGGCCAGGGAACCTGAGGTTATGCCCCCACCCAGTGAGGCCAGCCAGGTGTGGGTCTCAAACGATTTCAAGGCACATGGGAGTGGGCAGGGACTTGACTCTGGGGCCTGCTATGTGCCCCAGACTCTGACAGGACGAAGATTTCATAGTCATCTTACTATTTTATTTCATCTCTCTCACTTTAATTATAGGGAAAGGACAAATAGCAATATTAAAGTATTTCTTATAATTAATTCCCTTTTAATGTGCATAAATTCCATATACCAGGACACTATTGTTTACATAACATCACTCTGATATTATGCAGCATATCACTTTATTCAGTCTCTGTTGCATCATTGCTCTCTTCTTCATCACTATTAGTTCCAGACATATCAATTTCTTTAACTTCTGTTGTATCACTGCTGTCTTCTGAGTCACTGTCTAAGTATGTGTGTGATCATCTTCATAAACTGGTGGCATTTTCTGAACTAACTTTGTTTGTATTCCCATGGCAACACTTTTCTCCTCATGAAATTGAAGCACAATTTTGTCTTTCTTGTAAAATCAACAGTATCCATGTTACTTGCAAGCAGTCTTGCCTGACATTGAATAAACCTGGTTGACATACACAGCCACTCTGGTGCCACTCCATAATCCAAGTCGTAATCCTCTGTTCCAAGTTTGCTCATTTTGCTGGTTTTCCTCTTCAGGCCTTCTTCTTTTTGGCATCTTAAGGAGTTGTTCTTCCTGTTTTCTCCACTGTCTGATCAGACACTCAGTGGGACAAAGTCCACATTGTTTCTCTGAAGCTCTATTTCCATGCTCTTTTGCACAGCTGATTATATTCCACTTGAATTGTGGCGAGTAAGACAATCACTTATTGGTAATTATATTTTTGTTGTTTAGACATCTTAATGGGCTCAGAATGCTCTAGTCCCTGTTGCATCTGTGCACTCTCCACCTCCACCTCTAATTACAGCATCAACTGACATCAGTAACAATAAGGCTTGTGATTGGAGGAAGCCTATTTGACAAGGTATGGGCAGCTAGGCACCCACGTGGCTCCCTCCTTGACTGACTTCATGTATAAGACACTCCTAGATTTTTAGTCTAAAGATTTTAGAAAAAAAAGTAGTGTCTTTTACATGTAAAAATACTGTAGTTGCCTCAACAGCAAATGTTTCAAACGTTTTTGAGATATTTATATTAAGTACCCTTTCTTAAATAATAACTTTGACTTAAAAAAACAACAACTGTATATAAACCAGGCTGAATGGCTCAGTTATTTGAGCATCGTCCTATATGTTGAAAGGTTGTGGGTTCAATTTCCAATCGGGGCACTTACAGGGGGAAATTAATCAATGTTTCTTTGTCTCTCTTTCTCCCTTCCTCTCTCTCAATCCCTCAATAAAAATGTATACTTGAGTGAGGATATTAAAAATATATATAACACATGTTTAACCTTTTAAATTCATTTTAGCCATCATACACAAAACTAAAAAGGAAAAAGTAAATTACATAAAAATAAGAAACAGAATAATGGAAAAACATGGCAATGTTAAAATAAGGCATAATATATCTATATGATTAACTTAATATTTATTATTTGTTTCTGCATTTTGAGTCCATGAATTTTTTATAAACTACATGAACAGCTATTTTGGGAAAATAATACTTTAGTTCTAGATTTATAGTTTTCATTATTATTTCATTATTATTTTCTAAGAAAATACATTTCTACTTAAATGGAACATTTCAGCAAACATTCAATATCGGGTAAAATATTTTATTCGATATTTTGAAAATGAAATTATATTATGAATTCTCTTGATTAAAAAAGGTCAATTACAATCTTGTTACTTTCCATAGAGTACAAATTTCCAGATGATAAGAATCTTAATATTTAATTATTTTCATTGTATTCCATGTGTTCATTGCAAATCAATTTTATGGAGGTCAGTTTCATATTTCCTCTTTTCCTTTATCCTTCAAATACTATTTTTTACCTGGATTCATACAATAAATTTACATGTGCCATAGCTGAGATATTTGAGATATATGTTTCTATATATACCATGACATAGGTACTTTAGTTCTGGAGAGAAGGATAGGGTAGAAGACAGAGAGAGGGAAGGGGTGTTAGAGAGAGACATAAAAAGCCAACTATCAATTATTAGGAATAAATGTGTTAGTGTGCATATGTTAGCATGCATGCATCTATGCATAAGTGGGTATGTGTGTGTTTACATGTATATTTTGAATTGAAATGTCATTATGTTATAGCAAGCTAACATAAAACTTGGAACTTTCAAGACAACTGTGGTTTGGAAGTCAAGAAATTGAACAGGGACTATCTAGGCAATTTTTTGATTCATATGGCATTGACTTGGTTACTTGCTAGCATTCAGTTGATACTTGAATTTTTGTAAAGGTTCAAAGATGAGGCCATTCATATACCTGGTTTGTCCGTGGAAAGAGCTGGGAAACTGGGCTCAGATAGGCCCCTTGCCTGTTCCATCGCAGGGCCTCTCTAAAGAACTCTTAACTACAATCATGAAAGCTCATGGCTTATGTAGATCAAGGTAGATGCTTCTAGTTCTCCTAAATCCAGGACGAAAATTGCCATAATTTTACTTCCTCTGCACTATTGGTCAAAACAGGCATAGGGCAGTCCATACTAGTGATATGAGAGCATTCATTTTCTTGAATAAAGCAGACCAAAAACTGCTAATGGCCCCTTGGAGCAAGATGGATATTTAATTCTTTGCGTTTTTGTTCTTTCTTCTGTTGTACAAAAGACTGAATCCTCAGTTTTTAGAGTCAAATCTTTCAGTTGCTCCAGGCTATCTACCACCTTCCTGACATCTTATTGATTATAATTAGAACTGTGATTCCAATGCTATTAGAATCCAACCTGACAAAGAGAACCAGGATCATGTCTGAAACCATAATGCCAAAATGTAGACATCCTTCCAAAATCTATTTCAGGCTCCGTTGCAGTATTTCCCCCAAATTCATCACAAGGAATCAGAAACTCAGATGGTACTGATGTATGGAATGAATACAGGCTCTACGGTACCTATTTATCCTTGGGCAATTTTCCTAAACCTTTCTGTTCTTGCAATTCCTCCTTGATAAAAATAAAAAGTAGGGTAATATGAATAACTTTCATAGGCAGTTGATGCCAGGATTTAGTGTGATGATCAAAATAAAGCATTTTCATAATCTATAATCTTAAGAGCATAATATGCTAATAGATCAATGTCCTTTCAAATATTTTTCCAGATGAAGATGGGTCTGCGAGGGAAGCCTGGGTCTGAAATCAATAGAGTCGGGCTAACCCAGTGGCTTGGGCAGGCTGGGCAATGCCCTGGGCTAGGCTAAGGTTGGGGGCCCTTCCCTCTCTCTGGGTGGCCCTTGCCCAAGAGGTATTCACCTCAGTGATGATGAGCACTCAGAGGTGACATTGCTTCACAGTGCCTTGTACATACATCCGTCCTGCCCACCACAAGGCCAGGTCCCAGGTGCCAGCATTTCCATCATCATCATCATCATCATCACTATTGGAATTTTCTCCAAGATAAGGATTTTTTGAAATATATAGTTTATATTTTTCCATATGGTAGTATCTCAGTTCATACTTGCTGAAGAGGTGTGCTAACTCTCTAAAATTCTTTAGAATATTTGGCCTTTGTAAATGCCCTGGGAGCCCTATGTTTTTAATGGTATGATTATTAAGTATACTAATAACTAATCTTTTGAAAGTATAGATCCCATTAAAACACTAACAACATATATAAAAATAAATGAAAAAAAATTTAAAAAGAGTAAAAATAGAAATAAAACTTTCTAAGTCTGACGAATCTTTAATGACACATCAACACACCCACATTCTCCTTGAATATGTCTGATTTGTGCCCCAAATCTATAAAGAAGATAAGTCTTACTTTTATGACGATGATGTTCCTATGTAAAATGCCACTGTGGCATTTGGGATTTTTATGACAGGCAGTACTAAGTTACATTTCTGGTTTTGCAGATATATGATCTGGGGAGAGTTACTTAAACTTTTAGTTTGCTTTCTCATGGAATTTTTGGGGAAAAAAAATGTAAGATATACTCCTGAAGTCACAGCCCATATTCAAAACATGTGAATCCCCTTTCTTTTCTGCTCAGTAGAAATAAAATGCTTCACTATCAATTCTAATCATAGAAAGACAAAATTATAAAGAAGGAAAAATTGAATCTCTTTACTAAAGCATAAAAATGTCTGCCTTCATGAATCTATGATTATTAAGTCCATGAATCATAACTTGAAGCTAAATATGTTGAATGGCTTTCTTTGTTTTTAAATTCTGGGATGCCAGTGTCATATAATAATAGAGGCCCAGTGCATAAATTTGTACATGGGGGTGGGAGGAGGGACAGAGGGCAGTTTGGCTGGCAGTCCCCAATTGGGTAATCTGTGCTGGCCAATAGGGGGATGGGGGAAGGGGGTTGGCTCTGGGAGCACACTGATCACCAGGGGGCAGCTCCTGCATTGAGTTTCTGCCTCCTGTAGCCAATGTGCATCATAGTGACCAGTCACTCCGGTTGTTAAGTCATAACAGTTGCTTAGGCTTTTATATATATAGATGCTCTGTGTTTTTATTTAAAATAAAACTGTACAGAAAAATATAAATAGAAATCTAAAGTTATTCCATTACCCATTGGAACTCTAGAGTCTGAAATATGCTGAATATGACTATAGAGACAGCAATGGCTTTGCTCAGCCTCAGCATTACCAACTGACAAGTAGTGAAGTTTAATCAGTACCAGCTGTCCACAGGGACAGCAAGAGAGCTGTTCAAAGCTTCTGTCACCTGAGGAACAAACCAGATATTTAAAGAGTGTTTTCATACTTACTGAGAACATGTTCTCTACTGTTCTCCTACAATCATTTTCCAATTATATCATTTCATCCATACAGTCATACACATCCCAGATGCACTACTTTACTAATGTCAGATCCCATTTGCATGGACACCATGCTTGTCTACCATCCTTCTGTATTTTGTAAGCATACCATTCTACCATAAAGTACGCTTTGGTCATGCTTGTCCATTTTGATAACTATAACCTCTGAAATCTAGGTTTTGTTTGCCATTTAAGAAATGATATTTTTGCTGAAACCGGTTTGGCTCAGTGCATAGAGCGTCGGCCTGAAGACTGAAGGGTCTCAGGTTTGGTTCCAGTCAAGGGTATATATCTTGGTTGTGGGAACATCCCCAGTAGGGGTTGTGCAGGAGGCAGCTGATCAATGTTTCTCTCTCATCAATGTTTCTAACTCTATCCCCTCTCTCTTCCTCTCTGTAAAAAAATCAAAATATATTAAAAATATATATTTTTTGTATTATTTAACTTACCAGATTTGCATATCAACTTCCCCATCAGTAAACACTCAAATCCTAACATTCTAATGTTATAAGCTCTGCCCTATAAGTCATTAACATATTCAGCATACATTAAATTGGTGATAAATGAAAGATTTCTGGAACTATGTTGCTGATGAATACATTTTGCTTTCATTGTAAACAATAACTTATGGAAGCCACATGATCTTTATAATCAGTAAGCAAATTTCAGAATTTATACTGAACAAACATAGACTATAATATACTAAATGTTAAAATAAATAGCAACTGAATATAGCTAACACAAAGAATCTTCCAGGTTCCTAACTTACTACAGTGGGACAGCTAGAAATATAAATTATTAGTGACAAGATATTAAGTGTCATCATGTAGAAAATGGTTAGTGGAACTTGAACATGATTAAACCTCTCAGCATTCATTCATATCAATTTAAACAAAAAGACGCATGATGATATATGAGCACCTTAAGGCCAGATACAGACATGTGTTCTCAACTCCAGAATGATATCTCAAATTTAACCATTCATGAGATTCGGGAAAGGAATTTGTCCTCAGTACCGATACTCAGGCCCACTCCCCAGGTTCTGATCAGTAGGTCTGAGGTGACATTCTTGAAGTTACATGATAATTGACATTTCACATGATTTTGTTATCAAGTGGTCCTTATGACCCATTAGAAAAAAACATTGGAAGACCAGCACATTTTAATAGACATTACAGAATAACATGCTAGACATTGAGGGAATGGACAGTTAGGCAAATAAAGAAGTAAAGTAAGCACTTGAGCTAAAGTGCATATTATAATTTAGACAGTGAAGAAATCTTACCAGTTTCTTTCATAAATGTGTACGCGTTTCTTGATTTATGTAGGAATTTGAGTGTGCGTTCTTATTTATTCTAGCCTTTTAGGGATTTTATTTTGCAGTCTTCTGTGGCAATATCTAATGAACTAAATTTTTACATTTCAATCTTAAATTATTTTTAGTGAGTTAAATTGCAAGAGACTCCATTACTGTATATGAATCTCATCATTCAGGGAACATACACACATGGTAGTCCTGTGAGTTGGATTCAACACGCAATGTTTATATCCACAGATGAGTTTTCAATGTTATGAACTTGTATTCAGCGGAGAGTAATTCCGTTACAAGCCCCTACATATCAGGGTGATTGGGAAGCAGTAGTCAATAGGTAATTTGCAGGCAGTGGGGCACCTGCAATCATTTACTAGGAAAGTAATAAGAAACAAAACAACATAATACAATGGAAATCACATCCTGTTGATTCAACCCAGCATCACAGGAGAATAAAAGGCAACAATTCCCGTTAACAATTTGGAAGTAAACATTGCTAGCGAAGCATGTCTTACAAACATTCACTATATGCCATTACCAGTTACCTAACATGTATTGCAAATACAAGAGTTTTCTTTGTTTTAAACAAAGGAGCAATGCAATGCAAATTTAGGGTAATTACTTTAGCTGCTTCATATAATATATTTTTTAAATTAATTAATTTATTTTATTTATTTCAGAGAGGAAAAGAAAGAGAGAGAGAGGTAGAATTATCAATGGTGAGAGAGAATCACCAGTTAGCTATCTTCCACATGCCCCCCACCTCAAAAATCATGATCCATGGAAGAAATAATTAAAACGCTGAACTTCAAAAAAAACTTAAAAATGTCTACATGTGAAAGACACTTAACAAAGACACTTATGTTAAGATAAGAACATAAGCCTAACCTGGGAGAGAATATTTGGAAAATAGAGGTTCCATAAAGGATTGTTCTAAACTGTACAAAGAACTATTAAAACTCATTAAGAAAAAACTAATCCAATTAAAAAGAGGTATCAATCCTGTATCAGATATGTCATTGTAAATATATTCTAACAGTCAATAAGCTGCTTTTTGTTTTGCTGAAGTTTTCCTTCAATGTACTGAAGCTTTTAGATTTATATATTCCCATTTGTTTATTTGTTCTTTTGTTTGCCTTTCTCAATGGTACATGTGCGCAAAGATGTTAGTCAGACTATTTTCTTCCAGTTTTATGATTTTAGAATTTATATTATAGTCCTTAACACATTTTTTAAATATTGTATGAGTGGTACAGTTATTTATTTTTTGCATGTATCTATCTTTCACTTCATAATGATCAAGATTTTACTTGTATATTTATAGTATATAGAATATTACTTTAACTATTTCATCATGAAGCATTTTCCTAGACAATAATCATATACTTCTTCCCACCAGGGGTAAGTTCCAGTTACGATGTACTCTTTTTAGAATGGCATCTTTATTTTGTTTCAAATACTAGAACATATATATTTATTTTACAAAATATATTAATTAATTCTTACCTCATTCCCTTCTGCATCCACTCAATCCTTTTTTATATAATTATTATGTGTTATAATGCATTGTCCTTTTTAATAAAAATGCTTAAGGCTTTTTTATATGCATGAACTAGATGAATCACTTATTATCATATAATTACAATTTTTAGAAGAATAATTTTCATTTCATAGTTAGCTTTAGGAAAGTTTTTATGAACTCCTCAATTATATATTCACAAACTTTGAATGCTGCGGGATCTCTTTCCCTGGTGCCCAAGGCTCTCCTCTCAAAGTCATTACACATCCAGTAAGTCAATTCCATAAGAAATTCCAGAAGTTTGGTGTTTTTTATTCAAAACAACTGATTGACGATTCCATTCCATTTTTTAAAAAAAACCTATTCTTTACTTGAATATACAATCAGTTTTTTTTTCATCATATCAAGATTTTGTTTGCAAACGAGTTCAGCACTATATTTAGCAGTTACTATAATTGGCATCATGCTGGGAATTGCACTGCTAACTAATCAAGTGTGTGATTGAAGCCATTGGTGTCATTCTCATAAGTGGCATGATCCAGATATTTTTTTAATGACAGTAAAAAGGTGGCTGTTCAATGTAGACCAACGTTTGGGGTAGCAACTATATGTATATTATATATTGGCATCCACATAAAGCAGATACATATGTATAGATTTAGATATTTATTTATAAGATAGATCATCTTTAGGAGGACAGTTTTTCTTATTTTATGACTTAATTGGTGGCCTAGTGCACAGAATTCATGAACATTAAAAAAGAGAAATAATTAGAGGGAATATTTTAATATTGCCATTTGCCCTTTCTCTATAATAGAAGTGTCAGAGATGAAAGAAAATTAGTAAAATATTCCTCCTGTCAGAGTCAAGTTCCCACCCATCACTTGCACTTTGAAAATGCAGGAGACCCAGATCTGGCTGGCTCCACCCGAATTGGGTGATATCCAGACCTGGGCAGTCCCACCCCTGTAAAACCCCTCTAGGCGGGGAGCACAGCCTCAGGTCCCCCTACCTGGTGCTAGGGCGGCAGGCTCAGCCTGAAGTCCCCCGTCAAAGACCCACTGGGGAGGGAGCATGATCTGAAGTGTCCTGGCCCAGTGATGGGGCTGGGGATGTGGCCTGAGGTCCCCCATCAAGCCCAGCTCCATCTTTCCTCACCCCCCCCTTCACCCCCGCAACATCATGTCTGTGCTGAAAGGTGATGCACACAGGCAGTGTCAAGTACCTAGCCTGGGATGCAGGCAAGCAGTTTCATCAGAGCACTGAGTGGTGACACATGCAGGCAGGGTGACTTTAGTTTTGGGGGCAGAAGTTCCCTCCCCCATCCTCAACCACAGACTGGTTGTGACTGGGATACTGTAATGGAAAAATTAGCATATTACCTCTTTATATGTATAGATAGTATTTGGGTAAACTTGGGCCTATCAAAAATGTGTTTAATTTTTAATGTTAGGCCTCTCTTAACAAGGCTAATTTGTGCATGTATGTATGTTTACTTACACATAATTACAAATAGATATATAATCTTTTTAATCTCTGTTGGATCAATTACTAATTCATGAGAAAGTCCATTAAATGTCTCCTTTGTCCCTGTAAAATTAAAAAAAAATGTGACATTATGTGTGATAATTTTACTCAGTATCATAAATTTATTTTGCATATGTACTTAGATCTAGTTTTTATTGTCATTTTTATTTCTTGCCAAATTTCATGAGTTTCTTAATCTTGACATATATTAAAATGCTTCCCACCTATAATCTTCTTTCAATTATCTACACTTCCCAACATTTTCCATCATCAAACTTTGACATCGCTGTCAAGAAACTATGTAAATTCTCCGCTAATAGGAAAATTAATCTCAGATCATCTCAACTGAGAAGCGCAAGTTGAGAAGTGTTGACCACACCAGCAGAATGAATAAGCTCAGGTGACAATCTGCCCTCTGGTAGCTGTCCACCCCAGGGAAGGCAGAGATGGGCATCTTACATTTTCCATGCAGAAGATGGTTTGGGACATGTGCTTGGCATGTTTTAATTGAACAGTTTAGTAGCATTGATAAAGTACGCTTTGCCTCAGAAGCCTGGCTTTTCTTTCAAACCTATTTCATTAAAAACACAAAAAAAGGATGAATATTTCTATGTCATTTCTCATTTACTGAATAACCCACTTTGGGTTTTAAAATATGTGTTCCAGGAGTTATCAGAACTGCCTTACATAACATGGACAGAGAAGCCAGAGAGCACTACTCGGTGGTCATTCAAGCCAAAGATATGGCCGGGCAAGTCGGAGGGCTTTCAGGATCCACAACGGTCAACATCACCCTGACCGACGTCAACGACAACCCCCCACGGTTTCCTCAGAGTACGTACCTCTTTCTTCTGATTTGAACGTAATATATTCCTTTATATAAAGCAAAATGAAATGCTTTTATCTATAGTGGCATCTGACTGTTATCTTAAACAGAATATTTTGTTTTTGTGCCATATGGTCTTCCTTCTATAAACAAGAATAAAGAATTCATTCTACCTATTATTTCCTGAACCTGGTAGATAATTGTCACAGTGTGAAAGGTGTGTGTTTCAGTTGGTATCGCAGTTAAACATTTAAAATGCTGTAGTCATACTGGATGATGCTATCCTGCATTGGCTAAGGTATTCATAGAGATATTCAAAATACTCTTTGATATGGGCATTCTCAGGCAAAATAATTGCATAGGTACCTTTTTTATTAAAAGAAAATCGTTGATGTTAGAAATAAATGCTCTTTACATATACACACTCACACACACACACACACACACACACACACACACACACACACATGCTATCCAACAATCCAACATCAGGCTACAACTAATATAATAAGGTAGGATTTTGGAGTAGAATATGAGACTTAAGAATGGAGAACATAAACTAGCAGGCAATTCAGGAGAAGTATAATTCTGAATGCTTGGAAGGAAGTGATATTTATGATATTAGAAGGGACAATAAATAATTACATTTGAATTTTTTGATGTGGCAGAGCTATAGATGACATTTTATAGAATGATTTTTAATTATAAAAGTCCTATAAGGCATCTGTTTCTTATGTTCTTCTTACACATGATGTTTTAAAACTGTAATAAAATAGACAATGTGGTATGTCAGCAATGACTCTCCACAAGTTAGTGATAAATTCCTTCCCCAACTTTATCTTATTTTTAAATATATATATATTTTTTGCAACCAACTGAGCAACACTAGCCAGAGCTCTCCAGCTTTATCTCTTAATGTTGGTCTCAGTACATTCAAGCTCAACCAGGGTGGAATACTGATCATTCCTAAAACATAGTAATACTTTGCATACCCTTAATTCAACTCAGAATACTCCACACTCACATTTTGTGTGTGTGTGTGTGTTTAAAAGCCCTGCAGAACTAAGTCTGTTGCAGAGTTTACATTCTTAATTTCCTATTACATAGCACTCTCCCATGTCCTTTCATGTTATCCTTATTTCCATAGATGCATATCTCCTCACCTAGTATGCACTAAGTAAGAATAATGCTTAAATTGTCTTTGTAAACTTAAGTGATCAGGTCAGTGCCCAGCCCTTGAAAAATGATTCCTAATGAGTGACTGGGTCAAATTCTAATACTCTGTCAAACTAGCATTGTTAGAATACATACAACTCAAGTTTCCAGTTAGGCAAAACCACTTGAATATACTGGTTCTAGAGTTAAGATTATGTGACCTGGTTCAGTGGCCTTCGCCCTGTGGAGAAAATATGTCTAAAAGAAAATTATAAATCATAGATAGGGTTATATTACATTAAATATAACATATAATTCAATTTAAGTCACTTTACAAAGTACAGTGTACTTTTATATTTAGTTTATCATTTAGTCCACGCAATATGCATATAACACATACATCACTTTCACACAAGTGCTATTATTTCACAGGATTAGAAAACTGAATTTCAAATATTTTTAAAAGATACTGAGTAATAATGCTAAACTCAACTGGATATTAAAATTTAATATAATTTATAATACTAACTTATCTACCTTGTTTTCAGGCATATTGTGCCATGACTATTGTTAAGATGTATATTAATATCATTGATTTTAATCAAGAGAAAACTCCAGATTAGGAATGGCTGGAGGAGGGAAGGTCAAGAGGGGAAAAAGGAGACATATCTAAAACTTCAGATAATAAATAAAATAAAATAAATCCAGTTCAACACAAAAGGGCATCAATAAATGCTTGGCCAAATACAAATAGCATCTCCATTCCCCTCTCTTCCTTCTTCTCTCTGTAATTTATTATTTTAAAGGTACAAGTCCATTAAAACTGATTTTAAAATTCAACAGAAAAATTCTATAGTGATGAATATAGAAAACTATGTATGAGCTTATGATAGATTAATAACAGTTTGTTGTTGGAAGCATCCATTTATGGTGAAAACAAACATTTTACCTGACAAGGAAGCAAAAAATGTGTACCCTCTTAGTGAGCTCATTATATCTGATGGGATCTACCTGTCCTTGGTCAGTAACAGCCTGTGCAGAATGACTGACACACGTCACCTCTGACTCACTGCAAGCTGCACTTAGTTCTGAAACAAAGCCAGTGCCTAGCCTAACTTGTTTAAAATATATTTTATTTTGCGCTCATGTTGCTCAAACATATTGCTGCTTTCAGAATGATTTAGTGTCACCCTGACAAGAGTGGCTTGCAGTAAACTATTTTTTATTTACCCATTGCATTAAACTCATCAAATGGCTGCTTACTTATGGAAACTTGGTAAACTCTTGGGAGAAAGAAATGATGTAGATGAGGACTGTGTTCATGAAGCACCACAAAATAAATCTATGTATGGGTCAAATTTTAAAGAGCACATCCAGTTATCAAATGGATCCCGTGGTCTCGTTGTTTCTCTTAAAACATATGTTTAGTCCTCCTAACTCCCTTCTCTCTTTTCCTATCAGAGAGAGCCATCTTTCTTATACCATACAAAACTGCAAAAAATATTACCTTATTGTGTTTTTATTCTTTTCCTTTTATTTGCTGATCTACCATGGCCTGAGAAAGTGAGTCAGCTTGTTATATTGTGTATTAATTTAAAGCTAGCTCAGTATTTTAATTTATTTATTTATTTTTTTAACCTGGAAAAAATTTTATTGATTCATTTTCTTTTTTAAAAATTTTTATTAATTTTTTATACATATCTCCCCATTGCCTCCCTCCCTCCCAGGAATACCCCAACCCCCCCAGTGTCTATATTCATTGTTTATGCTTATATGCATGCATACAAGTCCTTTGATTGATCTCTTATCTACCTCACTTAACTTTAATCTTCCTGCTATAATATCACAGTCTGTTTGAAGCTTTACTGTCTCTGTATCTATCATTTTGTTCATCGGTTTATAATGTTCTTTATTATCCACAAATGAGTGAGATCATGTGGTGTATTTTATTTTTTGTTAATTTTCACCCAAAGATATTTTTTTCCATTGATTTTCAGAGAGAGGGTGGAAGGGAGGGAGAAGGTTGCAGAGAGAGGAAGAGAGGGAGAGACATAGATGTGAGAGAGATACATTGATTGGTTGCCTCCCACATGCACCCCTACCGGGGCCAGGATCCAACCTGCTACCCAGGTATGTGCGCTTGACTGGGAATCAAACCTTCACGTTTTTGGTGTGCAGGCCAACACTCTAACCATTGAGACACTAGCATTCTATTTTCATTTAAAGTGCATAGGCTTTGAGTAAGTGTTTGAGAGCAAAGGTGAATTAGACTAATAGCTATTCAAAGTCGACTCTACAGAGTTGCAAACTCAGTCTCCTAGGATACAAGGCAAACAAAGGTCCAGGGGGTAGAAAAGCTATGCCCATTTAGAGATCAGCCGCTGCTCAATTCTCAGTAATGTGTACATGTGGGCAGGAGGGTGTTAGAAAAGAGAGCAGCTTGTAAGACTCAGTGAATGAGAAGAAACCAGATCATCTAAGGCTTGAATCCTTAGAAAGTACAAATGGATGCCCAGTTCATCTCAGGAACTTGCGATGTAAAATTCCTCAATATTGATCATTTTATTGAAATAAATCTATTCCACTTCTTAAGATTCTTGTTTCCTTCTCTGGTTTTAGTTATGTTACAGTTATATTGTAGTTGTTGCTTAATTTACTATTAGGCAAAAAATAATAATAACAATCACTGCCAAAAACCGGTATGGCTCAATGGATAGAGTGTCGGCCTGTGGACTGAAGGGTCCCGGGTTCGATTCCGGTCAAGGGTATGTATCCTGGTGGCGGTTGCATCCCCAGTGTGGAGTGTGCAGGAGGCAGCTGATTGATGTCTCTCTCTCCATCGATGTTTCTAGCTCTCTATCCCTCTACCTTCCTCTCTGTAAAAATATCAATAAAATATTTTTAAAAAAATAATCACTGACAACTATTAATCTGTATAATCTAAATATGCATGTAAAAATCCTTACCTTACACAAGAGTAAGAAAACTTTCTGTACTACAAATGGAAGGATGAGTATTTCTGAGACTTGCCGTTGAAGAGTTAATAAATAAGTTGGGAAAAAAAGAATAACACATGTCAAATAATCACAATGAAACTTGATTATCTAACAAAACTTCCCAATAACTGGAAATGATTGCAAAACTATAAGTTATCCAACAACTGAAGCCCACTTATGACTGGAGTTATTAAGTGTAATGTAATAGTGGGAGGATCAAATCCTGAAAGTTCAATAGATGGCAGTATTTCCTATAATACTAAAAATTACAGATGTTTAACTGATTTGGGGAAGTTTAATGTCACTGAAAAAGAAAATATAATTGATGAGGATATTGACATTGTTGTGATATTGGAATAGCAAATATTTTGGAAAAGCCATTTTATTAAATAAATTTTCATAAAAACAAATCTAAATGTATAATCTACATTGAACACCAGTATTTTACTTGAAGGAGGTATTCACAGAAATACACAAAAAGCTGCTTCTTTGCTCTGTAGTGTGCTTTTGAAAATGACATCCAGTTGATTTTATTATGGTCACAGGCATATTATTTTGAAATTTGTAAGGATTTCTTTAAGTATCAGCATGCACTTTATTTACGTACTTGTCTCTATATACTTTTTTTAAAAAAGTTCATCCTTGAAAGTTCAATTTTTCTGATAGTAATAGAGCAATACCAGACTATTTACTCTTTTTCCCTTGTTAGTGTTTGGATGTTCCCAAACATTCAAAACTATATTGTTCTTATTTTTAAAAGTTTCTCTAAGCGACTTTGTGTTTGTTGTTGTTTTCTTTTCTTATAATCTAGGGTTATAATTTTTACAAGGGTTTTTAATGTGGAGGATTGTTTTAGAGAAAGCACGTTGGCATCAGCGAACAAAATGATCTGGAATTATAAGGAAATTAAAAAGATAAGAAACAAAATAACATAAGTATTGATCCATAGCCAAATGTCATAACTGAGATTTTTAAAACTATTTTAACTTTTTATTTTAAGTAGTAAAATTGTGTTATCTTTTACCTCCTTCACCCATTTATCTACCCTTCTCCATCTCATCTCTGGCAAATACTAGTCTCTTCTCTGCATCTATGAGATTGGTGTTTTTGTTTTTCTTTCAGATTTCACATGGAAGAGAGAGGATATAGAAGTTGTCTTTCTCTTTTTGACATATTTCACTTACCATAACCTTCCAGAAATATCTAGGTCATTGCAAATGGCAAGATTTCATTATTTTTTCTGGTGGAATAGTACTCTCTCAGAAAAATGTCTATTCAGGTCTTCTGCCCATTTTTTAATAAATTGTTTGGGTTTTTGTTTTGTGTGTGAGTGAGTTGTATGAGTTCTTTATGTGTTTGGTTACTAATGCCTTTTCAAATCTATGATTTGCAAATTCTTTCTCCCATTCAGAAAGTTGCCTTTTTATTTTGCAGATGGCTTCTACTTGGTCTGAAGAAACATTCTTCTTATTGTAAAGTTAAATATTTTTAAATCATTTCAGTTTGCCTATTTAGAAACTTACCAGTCATAACATGTTAACCATTTTACTCTTTGTTTTAAATTTATTTGGCTATATGCTATGGCAGAATTATAATTTATTTATTTTTCCTTTATTTTCCCTCTCTTTTGTATAGATATTTATGTTTATGTTCATAAGCAGAAATTTATTTGAAGTGCTTTGTTTCTAGTTAGTTTTTGTAAATCACTTTTTAGTTTTCCACAGAATGCTGAAAAAAAAATAGGAATTATTTTCTATTAGGATGTATAAGTTTACCATCTTTTAGCTTTCTATGAGTCATGCATATCATTAAAGGTGAGAGAATATTTTCCCAACTAGTGCAGCTCAGTGGTTGAGTTGAGTGTCAACCTATGAACCAATCATGGTTAATGATTCCCAGGTTGTGGACTCAGTTTCTAGAAGGGAACATATAGAATGCACCCCATCAATGATTCTTCCTCATCAACAGTGTTTTTATCTCTCTCACCCTCTCCCTCCCTCTCTGAAATCAATAAAAATATTTAAAGAATAAAAGTGACAGAATGTTCATAAGTGGCACACTGTATCTTCACTTTGAAGTGAACAATAACTTTTCATAGGATAATCAGCTTTGCTATAATTGACAAATCATTACAGAGAATGTGTTAGGTTAAAAAAATTTTAAAGATATTATTTCAGAGTGCAGTGAAGGTTCTCATACTGGATAGACAAATATGTTTTTAATGTGTGGCATTCAAATAGCTATAGTATCCTATATAATAAAAGGCTAATATGCAAATTGTGCCCTCAACTGAGAATTCAACCAGGGAGTGGAGCCAGCTGACCAAATGCCCAGCCCATGGCCCCTCCACTTAGCCAACCCCACCCTCAATGCCCCCCACCCCAATCGGGCCAGTTGGACCACACCCATGCACAAATTTATGCACTGGGCCTCTAGTTAGTAATATGCTTTATTCCTGTATTAAGGCATTGCAAGCATACCTTAATATAGTGGTTAATGATTAAAATTCAATAGAAGTTTCTTAGATGCAGAAAAGTCCTATTCCTTGTGTGTCCTTTTCCTAAGTTGAAAGCAGCATTTCCAGTGTACACTATCTGCATAACACAATTCAAAAGAGAGATTAAGAAATTCTCTGGATAATCTTGTCAATGTCAGGCAACTGAGATAATTCAGATATTATGGTATCTAGCTATTTAGATGCCAATCAATTTTCTTCCAGAATCATCTATAAACACATTTTATATTCAGCTGGTCACTTTTTCTTATAAATACTATTCATAAAAGAAAAATATTAAGTAGTCACAATAAATGTGATGATCAGATTAATTAAATGATTTGAAGGCTGTGGTTTGGGTTAATCTTAGGGAATAATTTATTTGCTTATCTGGCAAAGTCACTGAAGCAAGGATACAGATCTTTTAAAAAGCAATTAGAATCAATGCTATCCTGGGGAAAACTGTGTTAAAAGGGACAAGCTTCATTGAGCAAAATGCCCTTTTATTATTCCCACCACGTCTTCCTTTCTTTAATGTACTTCACCTAATCATTAACATTTTATGATGCCTTCTAAGAAATTATGTGAAAAGGATCACATCAAGCAAATAAAATTATAGCACAGTCAGAAACAAAAATATGAAATAATTGTATTTGTATCTTTATGCTGTGTGCAATTACATAATATAAAACAAAAATAGGTAATGTTAGCACTATTTGAAGGTATCTTTAAAATTTCCTAATAATGTGGACTCTAACAGAAATCATCCTACATAATAAAAAGGCAATAGGCAAGTTGACCCTCACACCCTCTCAAGTTGGCTGCCTACAAGCAGGCCAGCAGGGGTGTTAGTGAGGGAAGACCAAACAACTGAACAAGCAGGCTGCATGGGGTGACCAGGCAGGCAGGGATGGGCAATAAGAGGTGACCAGGCTGGTGGGGAGTTGCAGTTGTGTGTAACCAGGCAAGCAGGGGGCTGTTGAGGGGCAACCAGGCCGGCAAGGGGGAGCAGTTAGAGGTGATCAGGCCAACATTATCTATTTTTGTTTTATGTATTATGTAATTGTACATAGCATAAAGACACAAATACAATCAGAGGCAGTGAGGGGAGATCAGGCCAGCAAGGGGAGTGCAGTTAAGGATGACCAGGCAGTCAAGCAGATGAGCGATTAGGAGCCAGCAGTCCATGATTGTAAGAAGGATGTCCAACTGCCAGTTTAGGTCTGATCCCTGGAATCTGGCCTAAACCGGCAGTTGGACATCCCCTGAGGGGTCCCAGATTGGAGAGGGTACAGGGTGGGTCTCTAGTTCATATATATTTAAACTAAAGGAAAAATACTAACATACTACAATAATATTTTAAATTAAATAATGCTTATTCACCTTCATATTTTAGTTTTCCATTCAGAAAATGAGAGCAAAATTAACATATTGAAAAATTATATATTTTTGTAATAATATATTTCTCATTTTTATTAGATTCTCCCCATCATACTGGATTTCCAGCATTTGTGGTATCCCAATTTTTTTCCATATTGAAGAAAGATTCAGATACCAGTTGTTTACATATCAATTTTACTTAACTTTTACTATGATAAAATGTACATAACATAAAACTTACCATTTTAACCATTGTTAACTGTACAGTTCAGTGGCATTCACATTTTTGCAATGTTGTACAGTCATCGATACCTCTCATCTTTATAACTCTGCATTTGTAAAACTGAAACTTGGTACCCAGTAAGCACTAACTCTGCATTTTCCTCTCCCCTCAGTACCTGGCAACTACTATTCAACTTTCTATCTCTAAATTTTACTATTCTACCTACTTCACATAAGTAGAATCATAAAGTATTTGCCTTTTTTTTACTTCATTTAACATGTTTCTTCAGCTTTATATTACAATTTAATTCCTTGTACAAGCTTATTAACATTCTGTTTGATATTATATTGCATTTTCTTTAGATGTTTGCTGTTGGACATTTGGAATGATTCTGGGTTTTTTTGGATATTGTCATTAATGCTGCTATAAAAATTGTTATACAGATAATATATGTAAGTCACAGTGTTCAATGCTTTTGTGTGTATAGCAAGAAGTAGGATTGGCCGAGACCAGTTTGGCTCAGTGAATAGAGTGTCAGACTGCAGATTGAAAGGTCCCAGGTTCTATTCTGGTCAGGGGCATGTACCTTGCTTGCGGGCACATCTCCACTGTGGAGCGTGCAGGAGGCAGCTGATAGATGTCTCTCTCATTGATGTTTCTGACTTTCTATCCCTCTCCCTTCCTCTCTATAGAAAATCAATAAAACATATTAAAAGAATTCATTAAAAAAGAAGTAGGATTGATGGATCCTTTGATAATGTTATATTTAACTTTTTGAGGAACCACTATACTTCTTTCTTAGAAAATTTACTATTTTATATTCCCAATGGCAATGCATAAGTGTTCCAATTTTTCTACATGCTCATTAATACTTATGTTCTTTTGCTTTTGTAGAAATAATAGCTATTCTAATTTCAGTCTTTATACTTTGTGTGTTTCTATTAATTTGCCAGTTTCATATCTATATCTATATCTATAACATTTTTAGCATTTTCTTACATTTTTTTCTTTCTACAAAATCTTACAATTCTTTTATTTTTACAAAATATGGAATTCTGGCTCCAGTTCATTTCTGGTTTTAGTAATTTGACTTGTCTCTCATTTTATGGACAGTCAGTCGGTTAAGGTTTGTCATCTTTGTTTATTTTTGCTCGGAGAGTGAATTGAGCTGGTACTTCCTGCAGACCAAGAGCTCTGTGTACTGGAAGAGGGTGGGGCAAGAGCAAGTGAAAACACCACAGATTTTTACAGTTTGGAAAGTGCTTTTTCTTAGTGAAGTATTTGCTTGGTGGCTATAAACTTTGGCTTTTTCAGAACTCCTATAACTTTGCTCAGCCAGTTTCTGGTGTTTTCCATCTTCCCATGGGCAATCGAGGTCTTGGAGCTTTCTAACCTGCCATTGGGTGGATGTCAGTCATATCATTATTTGAAGGCATTTAAATCATATTTGCTCCAATACATTCCACTTTTTGAGATAAGATAAAAATTCTAATTGAAAATAAATGAAGGTAACAAAATGCTACAGACGATGTAATGATAAGCACTTGGTATAACAGGCACCTCATTCAGGAGACATGCTTCCTGTCTCCCTGGCCCTGAAAATGTGGCGAACATTCCTCCCAGGGGAGCCTTATTGTGGAGCCAATGAAGCCCGAGTGGCATACAGGGGAGCAAGAGTTCAGGGGATCATGGGTACTTGCTACTGATATAAAGTCTTCCAATAGACTTCATAGCTCCCTGTGGTTGTAGTGGTATGAGTACACTTATACAACAAGTCTGATGCCATGCTTTAAATTAAGTATGTTCCATCGGAGATGAGACAGAAAGCTACCACAGTAATCCATATATTGAAAAACAGATTATGTGCAAATCAACTAGAAATTCAAAACCTTATTAGGAAGTTATTAAACAATAATATAAAAATTTTAAACCTACTTCATGTTCCATAAGAAAGGTGACTAAGAAAACTGGGCAGTCATTAACAGAAAAAAGAAGCATACTAGTGACTCAAAAGTTGTATATAGTATTTTCTATTGTAGTTCAATGTGCTAACATCTCTACATGTCATATATTATGAACATTTTTCATATGCACTAATATGCATAAAAATTTAAAACACAAGTTTGGTTCAGGAAACAAAAAGATATTTGGGGTGTCACTCATCATGCAGTGAGTGGATTTTGCCTGTGAGAAGCAGACAAATATTTGTGACAAGAAAGTAGACTGGACAAACTGCATCATTTATTCAGGACTTTGCCCTTACACTCTCTTATCATGCTTTTCTGTAGGTGGTGTGTAGGTCCCTACTACTTTAACTTTGGGCTTGACCAATAGCTTTGTTTGATCAATGCAATATAGTTGTGGGAAAAAAATTAAATTAAAGAGAAAGACTGCAGTTTCTGCCATACATACATTTGTGTTGAAATGATTTTTAAAAAAAGACATCATAATGATGTAAAAAGAATATATAGAAATAAACTAGGAGTTCTAGAAACATGAAAATAATTAAAATGGGTCATGAAAGCAAGAAAAATCAAAAGAATGAATAATAATATAAAAAATTAAAGTAGAGAAAAGTCTCTATATAATAAGCAAGTTAGTATATTATAAGTGGAGTGGTCAGAGAAGAAAACTGTGAAATGTAAACTTTTCTTTATAAACAAAAAATAAAATGAACATTTTGAAAGAGAACTTCATGACTGAAATAAAAAAGATTCAGAACTCAGACTAAGATATCACTCTTCATTTTAATATGAAAACACCATCAGAACTAAATATATCTGATGATATTTGTTTATTATAAACACCAAAATAAACACTAACTATGGATGCAGGAAAAGGGCAAATCATTTGGCTAATTGTACTTTTCTTCCCTAAAAAATATATACTCATCTCACAATATAAAGTGATGCAGATATGGACACATTGGTTGGATTGGGAGAAGTATTTGTATCATATAAATTTACATCAAATCATTATCTACTTCAACATTCAACAAAAGAACAATTTATTTTACTATAAAAGATCTTTTCCAGTGACTCTTCACTGCTACAAATTATCCTTGTGTTATTGATAACTGTTAAGATAATAACCCTTTTCTCCAATAAATGCTCTCTAAAAGGGAGGGAACAAAAAAACTCAATCATTAATTTCAAGAGGGAGAATTAAGAATTGTTCTCACCAACCCAAATTATAAAATGTACTTCTGAAAATTGAATGATTGATCTCTTTGTCTCTCTCTTTGCCTATTTCTCTTTTTCTCCCTGTCTCAAGCTAATAAGTGGAGATACTATATAGTCACACATATAATATATGCTTGTGTAAACAAATGCATGAGTATATATATTAGTGTGTGTGTGTGAAATTTCTGTCTATGTATGTTTTTTTAAATATATTTTATTGATTTTCTTACAGAGAGGAAGGGAGAGGGATAGAGAGTTAGAAACATCGATGAGAGAGAAACATCGATCAGCTGCCTCCTGCACACCCCTTACTGGAGATATGTCTGCAACCAAGGTACATGTCCTTGATGGGAATCGAACCTGGGACCTTTCAATCTGTAGGCCCATGCTCTATCCACTGAGCCAAAATGGTTTCAGCTCTGTGTTTTGTTTTGTTTTTACTTCACTTTAACCCTCTTAAAGATGGTATAGTACAGTATATAACCTTTTAAAAAATTGTATTGGTTTTAGAGTGAGAAGAAGGGAGAGGAAGAGATAGAAACATTGATGAGAGAGAAACATCAACATCCATTGCATCCCCTGTGCACGCTTTAATAGGGTTCAAACCTGTAGCCAGGACATGTGCCCTAATGGGGAATTGAACTAGAACCTTATGGCGCATGGGTCGATGCTCAACCACTGAACCACACCAGGGGCCAGACGACATAACCTTCTTGTGAACTCAGAGTACTCAGTATTCTTTTGGCAACAGAAGAAATGCTCACTGTAGCATAAATTTGTTTAAATGGGTTTTGTTTTTCATTTGTTCATTTTTTCCAAAAGAGTAATTATAGAGTAAATATATTATGGAAAAGCAAAATATTATTCAGCATGTATATTAATATTCTATGAGTTACAACCTTTATTAATCTTATTTAGATAAAAGTGCATTTTTTTTTTTCTGAATAGCAAGCTGACTTTTTCTGTGTGAATGAATTAATAGCGATGGCAAAACTTCAGGTTTTAGTCAAAGATTTCTAAATTCATTTTGATTATACCCTATAAAGTTTCTCCCCTGTGTTTTTCACTCCCATAGAAAATTCCAATTCTCATAAATAAGCATGTAAATGAAAGTTTATGTATTACCATTACAATTCAAAATTGTAATACCTAATTATTTGTGGACTGTTGTTTCTCAGGTGTCAGAGTTTTTAAGGGCAATTCTATACAGTATTTATATACCTGCATGGTTAGTACTGGCATGTTGTTTTTGTTAGAATTATTATATAGAATAAGGTTGATATAATTTGTTATTTTAGGACAATTTTATGTGGTTTTTTTTTCCATTGTTAAGCAGAGTATACTGACATGTGTTAGGGTATAAATGAGTTATGTTGGTGTTTAAATTTACAAAGGTAGATGTGGATATCATATTTATGTGGATATCATTGTTTAAGCATTAAATTCATGCTAGGCTCTTTAGAATATACTTTCTATTCTTGCAGGTTCTATTTCTCTATTTTAATAATCTTTATTATCAGAGACATCTTAAACTCATTGAGTTCAATTACATTTATCATAGTGTCTCTGTTCTCAATTTCCATTTCTATTAACCCTGTAATTCTCTAGCTAGAATATTACCTTTGGGCCTTATACAATATGTACTCAGAGGCTATATTTTACAAATTGTTTGTATTTTTTTTTATCTTATTAGAGAATATTTTTTCATTATCTTTATTCCTTCATCTATGGAGAACACTGGCTATTTCTATATCTTGGCCAGGATGAATAATGCTGCAATGAACATGGGAATATCATCTTCTCTGCGGGTCTTAATTTCAGTTCTTTCAAATATACTGAAAAGTGGGATTAATGATTATATGGTAATTCTAATTTTACCTTTTTGAGGAACCTATATACTGTTTTACATTGTGGCTGAACCAATGTACATTTCCACCAACAACGCACAAGGATTTCCTTTCTTCAGTCTGTGCTAATGTTTGTCCTTTTAGAAATGACCATTCTGGCAGATGTGAAATGATATCTCATTGTTATTTTGATTTGCATTTTTTGATGATTAGTGATGTGAACATACTTTCATGTACCGATTGGCTATTTGGAAGTCTTCTTTTGAAAAATGCCTATTTAGTTCCTCTCCCTTTTTTTGATCAAATTATTCTTTTAGTGTTGAGTTGTATAAGTTCCTCAATTTCTGGATATTAATCTTATTATATTAATGATTTTAAAATAATTGTCCCATCATGTAGGTTGTCTTTTTAATTTTATTGATTCTCTCCTTTGCTGTGCAGAAGTATTTTAGTTTGGTATAGTCCTTCTGATCTATTTTTGCTTCTGTTTCCCTGTGCTTTTGATGTCATAGCCAAAAAAAATGTTGCTACAACCAATGTTAAGAAATTTCCCCCTATGTTTTCTTCTAGGAATTTATATTTTCAGATGTTAATTCATTTTGAGATGATTTTTGTATATAATGTAAGGCAAAGGTCCAATATTATTTTTTACATGTGAACATTTTATTTTCCCAATACCATTTCATGAAGAAATTATTCTTTCTACATTGTTTACTGCTGGCACCCTCATCAAAGATCAGTGGGCTTTATGTGTATGGATTTACTTCTGGGCACCCTATTCAATTTCCTTTTTTATTTTTACTTTTTTATAAAATTAATTTAAATTATTTTTAGAAACTGACCAAGACTACATGGTAAATAATGTATAAAAACACTATATTTATTTGACATAGTTTTCACAAACGTGAGTTTATTGAGCAAAGTAAAAATCACATTCACATGTAAGCTATATTATTTTTTCTGGTTTTACTCTGAATTTCACATATCATCTGGAGCAAAAGTGGAGATTGCACTCCAGTTTTGCTCAACATAAAAATACAAACTTGATCTCCCTTATCTATTTTTCTGTTGTTTCTGGGTGTTGAAAAAATATTTTTATTCAGATATCTACAAATTCTTTGTATGTAGGTTATTTTGCATACAAGCTAAAGTTTATGTAATTCTAGTATTGCATTACTAAGTGGTATACTAAAAATTAAAACTTGAAAACAACTTAATTTTATGGTCATTTAAATATTTATCTAAGTATTTGAATGTATGTTCTTTTAAAATAAATTTATTATCATTGAAATGTTTAATATAAAATACTTTTCAGAGCATTATCAGCTATATGTTCCTGAGTCAGCTCAAGTTGGGTCAGCTGTTGGGAAAATCAAGGCAAATGATGCAGACACTGGTTCAAATGCTGACATGACATACTCCATCATTAATGGTGACGGTATTGGAATATTCTCCATCTCTACTGACAAAGAGACCAGAGAAGGGATCCTTTCCTTAAAGAAGGTAAAATGAATATAATGTTAGTCATTTAGGCAACTTATTTTTGCATGAATGAAAATTTAGCAGGGGTATGAATAATCCATATTGTCAGGTCATTAAGATGATAAAATATTTCCTCTTTAAAATGCAATTACATTTTAGTTATGCAAGATTGTGACTGGCTCTTTGGATACTCTCTTAGAAATTATATCTTGTATGTTGAAAAACATTATGCTGAATACACTCTGAGTGTGCCCCCTCGTCTTTGTTCTAAGATAACAGATTTATCATCAATGTCAGTTATATTAATATCATTACTCTGTTGTATTTAAAAACTTTCCTAAACTACAGTAATATAAAAATCTTTACCACATTATCCAACACTCTTTAGGATACAGGTTTATACCTAATGATCATGGATTCATCAAAACAGCTTTGGTGAAACCATTAACCTTATTCCCCATTCTTTTTTATTCTTAAGAATTTGTCATTTGATTGAATCAATTGCTCTTTGCTTCTAGGAGTACATAAGGCTCATGTCCTTATAAAAAAGAAGTGGAACTAATAAAATTACAAAAATCAATTTAAATGTAATGGCCAGTGATGTGTATTTCAGTCTTTAAATATTTAATGACTTCAACTTAAAAATCTACTTATTCAGATCTTTAGACTCTAATTGTTGTATATTTTGATTCAGAAATACTGGAATGGGTGGGGCCAAAGAATTGGCCTTGTTAATTTGTTTTAGTCCTCACTGGAGGTCATGTTCTTTCATTGATTTCAGAGAGATAAAAAGGGAGAGGAGGAGAGAGAAACCTTGATCAGTTGTCTCACATATGCACATAAAACCTGGGTATGTTCCCTGATCAGAAATCAAACATACAATCTTTTGGTGTACAGGACAATGTTACAACCAACTGAGCTATGTACTGATCAAGGTGGAATTGACCTTTTTAACAAATACTTCAGATTATTCTGCAGCAAAACATATTCAGAACACAGGCTGAGAAATTTTACCCTCGTGCTATATTGTAGATATTAATGTAAATGTAATTAGCAATCTATCTATCATCTGTCTATCTATCTATCAATGTTTTTTTTGTATATGCTTTTCTATTTGCTCTATATAAAATCATATTAATTCTTCCATTAATCACAATTTTATATTGATTTAAAATTCAAGATTTCTGAATGCTATCCAGGGGCCTACAGAGTAGAACTTAAAATGTATAAAGCAGTAGTAGTCACTGGTCTGTGTAAAATAATCATATCTTTCAGATTAGCATTATCAATCTCAGAGTTATTTTATTGCTATGTTTTATGTTGTAAAGCATAAAGATTTAAAACCTAAACTATATAAATCAGTGGGTTTTAACCTTTAAGGGGTACTGATTCAGATGGCAAGAAATGGATACAAGTCTGTGAAAATCTGTTCCTTATTTCATCTCTAAAGTAGCTCACGTTAGCCAGCAAGGCAGAGCAGCTAATCTTCCCAAGATCAAAATCAGCTGTGCTCTCTAAATCAGCTTACAGGAGCGCTGCACATTCCTGTCCATATCATTTCTTCATCAGAAAATTGCCAAGTTAAATTCACCAGCCCGTGATATGGCACCTTGTAAATACACTTTGATAACTTTCATTCATTGTTTAATAGAGCGTGACTGGGCGAAAAAGGGGAAAAGTGATAAAGATGAATGCAAGTTGCACTTTTCCCTCTCACATCAACCTCTAGCTAGGGATTTGTTTCTTCTTAGCACTCTGTCTCCAAATCCCTTCTTGGACTTTTTATACCAATTTGCACTCTATAAAGTCGTTCAAATTTTTTTATTTTTAATTCAGGGTTCTAACTCTGTTTGTTTTAATGAATATCAACATCATTTGTAGTTTCACTTTTCTTTTTAAACCTATTTAATTACATACAGATGCCTATTGGTTTAAACCAAAAAATATTGAATTTGTCTCCATATCAATGAAAGTTGATTGGAAACATGCTCTTCCATTCAGATGAAATATAAATTTGGTCCTGTCATTAAAGCAATATATGACATTACATCAAGTTTTTTAATCTTCAGTTTTCTTATGTAAGCACTTTATAAGGTATTTATTGAACATAGATAAAATATGGTCAAAAGACATATTGGCCTGGCTAATAATTACAATAATACCTTAATATCTACTTTTTAATTGTCATCCCTTCTTCCAGCATGTGCACCAAACCTTAAATATAAGTTCCAGACCACACCATGCTGTTATATAGCTGCCCTCCTTTATTGCATGTTGTCTAATTCATCTGGAAGAACACAAAGAAAGAAGTATTCTGTGGTATTATATTGTATCACATGAACATGCTATTGTTCATGTATTTTGGTAATCTACTTCCCTTCTTACTTTGTAAAAAAAATATCTTGTTTTTCAGAGTTCAATTTAAGTATTGTCTTCGTAGTACAACATTTTAAGGTATATTTCAGCCACAAATATCCTTCTTTGGATTATCTTTTCTATTTTTTGCTTATTTCTTATGGTATAAAACAGAGCCATTCCATCTCTTTCTTAAATATACTAAGTTTGAGAAGTAGGAAGACCTAATCCTGGTTAATTTACTGTGAATGCACTAGTATTCCCATGAATTTGTGCTACAAATGTATCTCAGTCTATAATAGCTGATAAATATTTTTATTACCAGATACTTGCATTTTTATATTCTATAATATATAAAAATGATATCCTATATTATATGATTTCATTTAATAAGTGATCCACTGAGATGGAGAATGAGCAAATATAGTAACTTTTAAAATTATATTGTAAAATCTCAAATTAACCCTAAGGGGGAGAAAAAAAAGTAAAATGGGTTTCACTATAGCCATACTATATCTATTCCAAATAAACAGGTTTTTTTTTTAGTGGATTGTATTTATTTGATTTTTTTGACATCATTGCGTTGCCTAGCATTACATGAAAAACTAAGAATCAGAGAGTTCTATGCCATGGATTATAAAGTTTTGAGGCCATGAACTACAAAGAGCAATAAACAAAGCATCCCAATACATTGTAAATATACCTATAGGCAAATCCATGATCATACTTTATACATAAGAAAAAATAGTTTTGTAATTCTAATGAAATATTTGTAAAAATTGAACATTTATTAGGGATTTTTTATTTAAAACCTCAGCCAACTGGATATTTTTATTCTTAATAGGTTCTAATATCTAAAAATAATACTCCTGCTCAGCCTGATACTGAAGAGAGAGGAGTCAATTTCAATTCAGTGAAATCTATTACTGTGTTTGTAACAACTTCTGACAGAGAAGTGCCAAAATAGTACAGACAAAAATTCTCTCCTCCAAATACAATATAATTAAAAATTAATGAAAATGACTCAGAAAACAACAAAATGTAGAAACTTAACCACAACAATAGGCAACAGCAAAGTTTCTTTAATAAAATGAAATTAAAGGAAAAATGAAAAATACAGAGCAAAACTGAAAAATTTCTAGCAAATAAAATTATATGGAAACTATGAGGTACAGAATAAGTACTTATGAGAGTATATTCCTAATCCTAAATGTATTAGAGACAGAAAGTAAAATAATAAAATTAAATAAATTGAAGATATCACTAAAAATAGAAAGAATAAAAAAATAAATAAAGACATTAATGAGATTAGAAATCAGAAACGTATTATATACAAAAACCTTCGATTTTGGAAAGAAAGCAAAACATAAAACAATAAATAAGCTTTGAATAATCTTAATAAAAATTGTGAAAGGAATAATAGAAAATAAATAGCTATAAAAATAAAGTATGACATACTTTCTTAATTTTACACAAATAAATTTCATGTAAACAATATTTTTGTAGGAGTTTCAAAAACAACTTCAGATGTAAAAAAAATATATATAAACTAATTTCATATAAGATAATGAGAAACTTGTAAAAGAACTACCTCTCCAAATTCTTCAGATTCAGTCATATACTAAGAAAATTCTATGAAACTTTTAGGGGAAATTGATTCCAAAAATATTTAAACCTTTCAGCACATTAAAAAAGAATTCACTGTGTTTATATATGAGGCAAATACATTTATATTTGTGTTCAGGGCTTCTGTAACAAATTAAAAAAATGTATGGTTTAAACATTACCTCACAATTTTGAAGGCCAGGAGTTTAAAAACAAGCTTGGTTTTTTGCTAAGATGCACTTCTTCTGTAAACTCTAGTGGATAATCCATTCCTTGCTTTTTCCAGCTTCTGATGGCCCCAGGCATTTATTGGTTTGGGGCCAAATCACTCCAATTTCTGTGAAAAGATTGAGATTGTAAAAGATTACAACTGTTGATAATGCAGATTTGCAGTTTTCCAGGAAGTTCACAGTTTTGAAATTTTGTTGAATGGTATACACATATTATCAACTCCCATCCCTATCCCCAATTATCTTGATGAGTCAAAAACTTAATAGTAAATAATGCTGAACAAATTATCAAAGCCTGGAACCTACTCTTTTGAAGAGTCTTAAAGTAGTTCTGAAAGGAAGAATTCCCCAAGTTTTTCTTTAGCTTGAGTGTTTTAATCATCGTTCAATTTGAATGATTATTGTCAGAATCTAGCCAGAAAGAAAATACAAGAATGTGGAAAGTTGGCATTTTAGTATGGAGTTGGACAAACTCTGATACTCATGAAAATTTTTGGCTCTACAACTATGCTTATTAAGTTCATGTTATATCTTATTTTATGAATTTCTTTTTTTTTCAGGCTGAAAAAAAAATGTTTATTTGCATTTTATAAACTCTCAGCCACACATTTCATGTTATTGTTTTCTGTGGCACCAGCAGAGCCTGGGTAATTTCCCCAAAAAAATTTCCCCTTGTAACATCTTTGCATCAAAATGACATATTACATGAATAGGTCTTTGTGATCCTGGTAGGTTGTATTTTAAATAAATAAATAAAAATATTCCAGTAACTAAAGAAAGTAAAATCCACTGATTTCTAAATAATTTCCCAGGAACAAATGATTAGTTTAGAAAATTTGAGATTTTCAGATAATTTTTTTAATTTTGTCTATTAAAAACTTATAAAATATTGTGGTAGCCCAATCTCATCCATGTCCCCATGACCTGAGAAGTTTTCTAGCTTTTAGTTCCTTCATATCAAGTTTTTAAATTAAATGGCTATTTTTCCTTCTATGCAATCACCAATCTTTGGGAAGTCCAATTATCCAAGGCAATTAAGAAGAGGTAAGGAAAATAAACACCAGTACGACTGATCTTCCCATTTATGAAATACCTTGAGGATACTCATCCTAATCAGCCTCTCCTTGTCCCTTAGAATAAAGGAAAATAGCTGAGTTCCTCCATAGGGAGCAATCATTCTGTGAAAAGACCAAGAGAAAAGGCTTCAAGATTGAAGCATGCTAATACAAAATTAGTGACAGAAATAAGGATGAAAAAAAAAATCTCTTCTTCTTCTCATAGATAGTACCCAGCATCAGTGGGTACTTCCCCAGGTTCACATTAAAAGCCTGGTCTCTGCATCACCTGCACTACTAACATCACCATGGCGACTTTTAACACTGAACGCCATGTTCTAAGCTCATTAATCGGAGCTCACTTTAGGTTGCAGGGTCTATTGTGTGCGTTAAGCTACACACTTCCCAAAGATGCAGTTCTTATCTGCAAAGGTAATTCCTTTAAGGAACTGGACAGAGCAGCTTACATGCACCTAGGTTTGGACCCTTATTAATTTCCATAGTAGCCAGTCTTAGACCACTAAATCACAGTGCTATAAATGTCTGTTTACTATTTTATATGCTACATTACACCATATATTCCTTGGGACAAAATGCCATACTGACCTTATTTATTATTATAGGATAAGTCAAATTCATTATGGATGACATAGGTAATTAATAGAGAAAAATAAATATTGCTTGACAATTTAAAAAAGAGAGTACACTGAAAAGATTATAAGTTTAGTCAAAACTGAAAGCTAAAAAAATAAATGAAACATAAAACTATACAGAACAATGTTGATTACACCATAATATCTAATAATAAAAGTGTAATATGCTAATTAGACTAGAGGTCCTTCCAGATGACCTTCTGGAAAAGGGGGGGGGGGGGGGGTTGAGGCCGAGGCCCTGACTGCCATGGTGGGCTGGGCTGAGGCAGAGGCAGCTGCTATGGTGAAAGTGGCCCAGCCCCTTGCACAAATTTCATGCATTGGGACTCTAGTAATAAAATAAACAAGTGAAATTCTATTACTAGCAAAAGAGAAAATAAATGAAAAACAAAACAATGAAATCGAAAAGTCTGTATAAAATTTATTGCTGAAATTCTAATAAAATATTTTGAACTGAAAACTTAAAAGTTTAGTCCAGCTGGCATGGCTCAATGGTTGAGCATCAACCTATGAACCAGGTTACAGTTCAATTCCTGGTCAGGGTATATGGCTAGTTTGTTGCCTAAATCCTCGGTGTGGGGCATGCAGGAGGCAACTGATCAATTAATCTCTCTCATCACTGATATTTTCATCTCTCTCTTCCTCTCTGAAATCAATAAAACTATTTTTAATAAGTTTATCAGGTTCTAAAATATGATGCAAAGTTTAAAACCAGCAAGGTGAAAAAAAAAGATGTGGCAAATACAAATCAATGATATGAGATATATTGTTTAAGAGCATATATATATGCTCTATATTTAAAATTTAACAAATTACTAGCAATTTTTTTTAAAATTTATATTTTTACTGTTGAAGGTATTATAGATAATTTCTTTTAAAATTAATACTTAATAAGTTAAATTGGCAAGGAGATAGAGAAAAGTTACTTGAGGAAACTACAAATCAGAGTCTGTTTTGTTTGCCTGTGGGGAATATTTTTTTTTGTACTTAGTTATCATTGTATTTATGGTTGTGAAAAGTAACAACTGATTTCAGACTTGAGTTTCCCTGACTTCTTCTTTAGATATTGTTACTAATACAAATTTTATAGTTTGTTTTTAAGAGAAAATAGATGTACTTACGTCTATTCAAAAATAGGAAAAAAAATACTTGTTTGAAAGTGTTAATTGTCATAATTTGGATCTTGTGTGTGTGTGTGTGTGTTTTCCCTGCAGCCACTGAACTATGAGAAAAAGAAGTCCTACACCCTCAACATCGAAGGAGCAAATACACACCTTGATTTCCGCTTCTCTCACTTGGGCCCCTTTAAAGATGCCACCATGCTGAAGATCATTGTCGGGGATGTGGATGAACCACCTCTCTTTTCCATGCCCTCCTACATCATGGAAGTCTATGAAAATGCCAAGGTTGGAACTGTTGTTGGCGCAGTTTTGGCACAAGATCCTGACAGTGCTAACAGCTTAGTAAGGTAAGGTATGCTTCCAAAATTTTAGATACCTGACTATTTTGATTGTGTCATAATAATTTAAAATTTATAAAATAATATTTAAATATCTTATATCTATTATTTTTTCTATTATTGCAATTAAACCATATTGCTGATATTTTATCTGAGTCATGTAGTAGATGGGTTTCTGTCAAATGAAGAATATATGGAGCTGTATCTTGACCATACAGATTAGTTTTCCCACTTGACTTGATAGAAATTGATATAATTCACTGGAAACATTTATAGAACTTAAATTGAGAAACCTTGATCCCTTAGTGATAGGAAATATAGAGATAGTACAAAAAGGGAGGGGTTTGGGAATAAGGCTTATCTGCCTCTGGGTTCTGACACAGTAGCTGTGTTCCTTTAGAAAATCACCCATCCTTACCTGTAAAAGAAAAAAATGACTATCTTTCAGGTATTATGAAAAAGCATTAAGCATTGTGGATAAGGTGTTAAGCAGAGTGGCCTGCACCTAGTAGTCATTGAATAAATGTCAACTTGTCCAAAGCTGACTAGACGCTGACACTAGAGGACGGCATGTGAGAATTCAGGAAAATTGACTGACTAGCTGTGTGATCTGATAGAGTTTTTCAACCTTGGAATGTAAATTCCAAATATATGAACAAGGAATAATAATATCGCATACATATGCAAATATCAGATTAGATTGATACAAAGTAATTAGCACAGTCAGTAAGTGCTCAGTAAATATTTTATTATGTTAGTATCAGTAAGTCATGCAGTGGAGATTATTAAAATTTTATTGTATAATCAGAAAGGTTTTTTTCTTTGTCTCAATTATAACAAAATAAACTGCATACATGTAGTAGAGTTTTCAGTTACCCTGAAATTGGAAAGTCTTAATAAATCTGTCAGCTTTTCCTCATATTTATTCTGATTCTCTTGAGTTCTCATTTATTTTTTATACTTGTTTTTAACATATTTTATTGATATTTAGAGAGAAAGAAAGGGAAAGGGCTAGAGAGATAAAAACATCAATGAGAAAGGAACAAGATCAATCACATAATCAGTCTGTTGACTCCTGCATGCCCCCTACTGGAGAGCAAGCCCACAACCCAGGCATGTGCCCTGACCAGGAATCAAACCTGCAACCTCCTGGTTCCTGGGTTGTTGCTCAATCATTGAACCATACCTGGCAGAGTGAGTTCTCATCTATTTTAACAAAAGCTAATGGAGTAATCATTTCTGTTGGTGTCTACATAATGTTTGTAAGGCTCTCAATCTCCTTTTATGCAAACATGATTATTTCAGCTTAAAAAAAAGAAGTCCACAGTACGTATGCATGGAGAGAACCATGTGCACAGCTGATGTATTAAAAACCTGGCTTCACCTGTGAGTATAGACGGAGTACCTTGTCCACTGGTACCCTCTCTCACCCTGAGAGCAAGAGCTGGGCATTGCTTAAAGAAGCAGGATGGGCAAGTATACAAAACAGTGTGCATGAACCCAGTTATAGAAATTGATATGGAAGGGATGGAAGTAAGAGATGACATAATTAGTTTTCCAACCAGAGGAAAGCCTTCTATGCTTGGGCATTACATAGAATGCCATCTATATATAAAAGCCTAAGTGACCAAATGACCAAACAACTCGTCACTATGACACGTACTGACCTCCAGGGGAAAGATGCTCAATGCAGAAACTGGCTCCTGGTGATGAGTGTGCTCCCACAGTGGGATTGCCGCTCAGCTGACCCGCAGGCACCAGACACAGGGCTTATGGCTGGCCAACGCAGCCTGGAGACCTCAGCGGAGCTGTAGCGCACCTACTGAGTGGCACAGTGGCATGGCGCCAGGCACAATGGGGAAAAGATGAGCAAGAGCGGCTGTCAGGAACAGAAGGCAGCATTGGACTGCCAGTTTCAGTCCCATCCCTGCGGGGTAGGGCAGGGGACCCCTTCGGGTGCATGAAGAATCTGTGCACTGAGCCTCTAGTTTTTAAATGACATTTTTGATCCTTAACAGTAAGTATAATTTGTCCAACTATATTTAAAACTGTAGCATTATAAAGGATATTTGCAAATGTGGCCCATTTTTTACCAAAAAGAGCCAACACCATTAAGAATAAAAATATGTCATGCTGTGAGTTTCACACAAAGTATTTGATAAACTTTAGTAAGACTTTCTTTGAATATTAAGATGCTAATGATAGAGTCTATACCTTTTAATTAAAAGAGGCGGGAGGTACATTCAGTTTTAAAAGTGATATTTAAAGCATCTCATTTGGTTATTACAATAGTCCTTGTGATAAAGAAATTAGTTCATGCACACACAGCAGTAGCAGTTTGAAGTCCAGTGGAGAGATAAACTTGAAAAAATTGCGTTCTTTGATAGGGTGATAAAGATATGAAAGTGTGCAGGGGGGCAGGAAAGGGTGCACAAAATCTTATAGACATAATAGGTTAAAGATTGTAAGGTTTAAAACCCAGGTTAAAGATGAGCCAGATGAAGAATAGAGAAAAATCAATGTAGTTTTTGTGTATCTCAGGAGCAGAGGTGACCTGTGTGTGAAGGGCAAGTGCTGAGATTGTAGAAAGAAGCCAGACAGCGACCATGAAAAGGCTTTGTGCTGACATTTCTGAAATTTATCCTGTAGCAATATTAGTGGGGAAGAGAAGAAAGGACAGAGTATGAGCCATTAGCATCAAAGCGAGGATGGGAAGATTCGCCATTCAAAATAAATAAGACTGAATTTTTTAATGCTATGAAGAGAGGCATCTATGTGCCCAAAGGGTGGGTCAGAGGAAGAAACATTGAGGTCAGGGACAAACTTCTTCCACTGTTGCTTTGTAGATGCCAACATATCCCAAAGCACCCATTCCACTTAGCACAGTGGCTCTCATGCAGTTTCCCCACTAGAGGACATTTGTCAACGTCTAAAGACCTGTTCGGTTATCACAGCTGGGTGAGGAATGCTAATTACCTCTGAGTAGAGACCAGGGATGGTGCTCACAACCAAGAATCATCTGGTCCAAAATGTCAGTAGTAGTGCAGAGGTTGAAAAACCTTGATACAGAGGAAACTAAACCAGCTGGCCCACTGGTGAAACTGGAGTGCTAATTATACTCAAGAAAAAAGGATTTTGAAAAGAGATTTTTGGGAAATGTATACCAGTGAGTATGTTTCATATACATTCACAGCCATGTAATATTTCAACCTACATACTGTTTAATAAAATAAATTATGTATGTATAATGGATTGCCCCGTGATACTATTAATTGCCTCAGTAATTTCTCTGTACTATTGGGAGCAATAATTGAACAACCACCATTTAATTGAACATCCCACTTGTTGGGATGCAAAGATGATTGGTATATTGACTCCAAATAGTAATATTGAGTAGCACAAATCCACCCATTAGCATATGCATTATTCTTTCTGCTTTGTTTGGGTTATACATACAAAATAATTCCTTCTAAAGCTACCTTAAAATAATTAGATTCCTTAGCTGCTGTTGCCAGGTATAATTTACATAATATTTATTCTTGATTTCAATAAAAGTATGTCATTCATATGGGCCTCTGGGTGCAAACAGTGAATAAAAAACAGAAAACATTAACAAGTACAAAAGCAAGCCTTATATTTTCACCTTTCTTGGGGACTAAACATTTGTACTAATTAAGGAAAAATGCAGTGAAAAGATGTACCTTGCCATGTGCCCTGAAATGCAATTAACTCCAAGTCTGTAGAATTGATAATGAAAGGGAGTTTGAGTCTTTCGGGTATTTATGGAAAGCTTCCTGACTTCAGTCTTTTGTATTTCAATTTTCTAAATTAGTAAGACTCTTCAGATTTCTAAGAGCATACCATGTCTAGCTTTTGTCTCTTTCAACTCACAACAAGAATATGCAATTGGCAGCAGTATAATCACCACCTTTTAAAAAAGTAAAATCGGAACCAGGCTATTTACCTGCAATGAAGAAACCCACAATTTAAGCAGACTGCATTCAATTGCTGGCGTGCTGCAAATGGAAACCAAAAACTCCCCAGTAGCTGTGGAGAGATGAGCAATATCCTATCTAATAAAGAGGGAATATGCTAATTGACTCTCACACCATCACAAAGATGGTGGCTCCCACAGCCAATTAGGAGGGAATATGCTAATTGACTGCCCCACCCTCAAAGATGGCAGTACCCACAACCACAAGATGGTGGTGCACAGTCCCCTCAGCCTCACTGAGGTGGCAGTGTGTGGCAAGGCCAGGCCCTCTCCATGAGCCTGCCTTCAGAGTCCCCCAGTCCCCTCAGCACCGCAACTGCCCCGGGCCAGCCCAAGGCACAGGCAAGCCTTGGATGGCAGCTGCCCAGCCACCCTGGGCCACCCCAGGATCAAGTAACCAGGGCCGGCTGAGGCTTGTGCTGCCAGCAGTGCCAGTAGCAGAGGTGTTATGGCAGCGTCACCTTCCCTTGATTGCCGGGTTGCCTCCTACCCCTGAGGACTCTTGGACTGTGAGAGGGGGCAGGCTGGGCTGAGGGACCCCTCTGCAGTACATGAATTTTAATGCACTGGGACTCTGGCATTTATATATTTTAATCTTCATCTGAGGTTATGTCTTTATTTATTTATTTATTTTTTTAGAAAATGAGGAGGGAGGGGAGAGAGAGAGGGAAAAACACCAATATGGGAGAGAAACATTGATTGGTTGTCTCCATACAGGATCTAACAGGAGATGGAATCCACAAGCTGGGTATGTACCTTGACTGGGAAGAGAACCAGCAATCTTTTGGTGCACAACCATCTGAGCCATCTGGCCAGGGCGAGATGAACAATCTTGGGTTGTACAAGAGGAGCTAAAGAGCTTTCTGGAAATGTGATCTTGTGACTATTAAAAATAGTGATCATTTATGGCTTGTTATCTGTAAGCCATATAAGCTTTATAAAGCTTGCCTAAAACCCATGAAAGAGCTCCAAAGAGTCTACAGATGAAGAAACAAAAGCTCAAAATGTTAAATATTTGGCCAACTTTATATAGTGATAAAGTAGCAGATTGAGAATTTAAATCCAGTTTTGTTTCACCCCAAAACCTTGTTTGTTTGTTTTTAAAGCCAGAATACCAGGCTTCATTTTTTTTTTTAACCAGGCCTCTTATATGTATTTCAACAACAACTTCTAATAATAATAGTCATAATTAATTGCATTTGTAGAAGTCAAGGATCACAAAGAGACTGATGTTTTACATGGTCAGAAAGCCATTGAGTAAAGCCTGGACCTCAGGCATACTATTTGGATGCATTTCATACACGGAAAAAATGAGATGATGAGATGGGTCAAGACACTTTATCGTACAACATATGGTAGTGAATGTAATACTACTGAAACATATGGTACCTGATTTAGTTCAACACAAAAAAATTATTGAAGACCTCAACTAACAAGTTCTTATAGGAGGAAGAGCTTCAGTGTGACTCTATATATACATTCTAAATCTATATATACATTCTATCATCCTAACTTCTTTCCACTCTGATTTAAAATCTGCATTTATCTATATATTGACTTATTATTGATAACATTTTTATGGTTTCTTTGTATAACTTTAAAGCAATCAGAAGGAAATAACAAATATTGTGCTTGTTTCAAATAGCCCATATATATGCTAACATTAAGAATAAAACTCTGTCTAGAGTTGAAAATATATGCCAAATTAAAAAAAAAGAATTCTAAAGTATCATTTTTTAAAATGAGTTGCAGAGAATTAGAAGTATTTACTCTGCCTATTTTGTTTACTTGTAGCCTCGATGATCAAATGCCCCTAGTATAATCACTGCATTCTTTATTTTTGTTTTCTATTTTATTTTATTTTTTCATCACCATTTTTCTCTCTATGCCCTCTTCCACCTCGACCCAGACCCATCCACCACCACAATCACCACACTGTTGTCCATGTCCATGAGTTCTCTTTTTTTTTTTTCTTTTTTGACTGCATTATTTTTGGTGTGTTTTTGTTGAGTTTTTGTTGTTATATTATTTTGTTTCTCTGAAATTTTCACATAGCTCATAATGAGATGGGAATTAGAAATACCACATTAATATTTTATGTTAAAACAGCAAAAATAAGAGATATTTCAGGATAATAAAAAGGTTATATTGCAAAGTTCAACAGTAAAAAAAAAAACATAATTAAGAAGGTTTGAATATAGTATTCAAACTTTTGAAAAGAAAGACAAAGAATAACCAGGAATTATTTCAAAATATATTCATGTTAAAGATATCAGATATATATTTATTCTATAGATCAACTTTGCTTATAAAAGTTTAATTTATGGAAAATCTAGTATAGTTTAATTGGACTCTTAATGGCAAGCTTAATACACCCTGGTCAAGACTGTCATTGCCTTCTTTTTTATTTAATTTTTGTTGTTCTTTCTCTTAATTTATTTTTATTTTTTCCATTACCATTTATTCACCTTATATCCTCCTCCACTTCTACCTACCAACCTACTCCCCTCCCCCATAATCACCACATGGTTATCCATGTCCCTGAATGAGTTATTTCTCTCTCTTTTTTTTTTTTTAGCTAAATATCTCTAACCCCCTTGTGCTCCCTCTCTCAGCTGTCAGCCTGCTGTCTGTCTCTGATTCTATTCCTAATTTACCTGTTGGTTCAGCTTGTTCACTAGATTCCACATATGAGTAAAATCATATCGTACTTGTCTTTCTCTGACTGGCTTATTTCACTTAGCATATTATTTTCCAGATCCATCCATATTGTCTCAAAGGGTAAAATTTTCTTCTTTTTTATGGCTGAGTCGTATTCCATTGTATAAAGGTACATAACTGTTTTATTCCCTTATCTACTCATGCACACTCGGACTGCTTCCAAATCTTAGCTATTATAAATAACACTGCAATGAACATAGGGGTGCATATGTCTTTTGAATTAGTGTTTCAGGTTTCATTGGATAAATTCAAAGAAGTAGGATCATAAGGTCTTCTAATACAAAGGAGATACCTCATTAAGGATGTTTAATACTAGTCAAGTAAAAATAGAGAGCAGTCTTCCACTTAAAACCATAAGTCTTTGTCTATAACTTGCATTTTATAACTGTATCACATTCCATATAGCCAAGTTAGCATATTTACATTGACTAAGTCCTTTACTTCTAAATGTCATGCAGATGTGGCATTTAAGAGTGTAAAAATAATTGAGAAAAACCCATTCCTATATAGAAGAAGATATCTGTTAACTAACGACCAAATGACTGGCTCCAGATCACACAGCTAACCAATCATAGAGAGTTGATCAGAACGTGGTCATTCCCATGCCTTAATAAGGGTACAGAACACCTGTAAACTTTTTCCAGTTTTTTGGCTCAAATTCATCTAACGGCCTGGCATATAGTAGTGACCTTCCCACATCACACTCCTGCCCCAGCAAGAGGGTGTAGTTTCTGGGTGGTCTGGTGTCCTTTAGCCCTGGAATGAATAGCTAAATCCTGGCTTAGTGACACTCTTATTAGACTATCGACTGGAGACTAAACATCCTAAAAAGCTTTCGTGTAATTATTTCAAAGAAATAAAACATGTTTTAAATGGTCCCGTAGCATTTCTAGAACTCGGGATTATTAAAATGTGTGATATTTTAGTAACTTCGAGGAGTAACAGATGGGGAAACATGATTTCTGATGCTAGAGCTTTACTTCAGTTAGATGCTTTGGTTTCATTGGACCGCTTTGGTTAAGAAAATTCAAAAGCCTTCCAAAATAGCTCTGCTTTCTATGTGCCGCCCCTTTTATGAAGCAAGATCTGTATGTTTTGGGAACATCATTTTCTGGATGCATGCTTGTGGGATACATTGTATCCCAAACATGAACAACGGGAACCTTAACATTTTTGATGAATCTGAGCTAGGTCACAGGTGTTTGTTTGGTTGGTTGGTTAAAGACAAGGCCAGGCTGCTGAAGTATCCCACAGGGTGAATATGGATTAAACTTGATCCCATATATAAGTCAAGGTCAGTCAAACCTACAGATACAGCTGTTTGGGAGGCAAAATCTCAAATCTGCTTTACTGCTCATGTTTGTTCTGTGTCTGCAAGTATCCAAAGTGGCATGTGAGAGATCTAGACTTCAAGCCAACTGAGGTTTCTCCAAGTAAATCTTACAGTGCATACATTTTTAATTAATTTATTATGGTGAAATGGACAAACTGTAATCAAAATAATAAATGCTTCTAAGGAGTGAAGTTTTGTTATTGAGATGAAAAATAACTCTTCCAATGTACTTCAATATGACTAATTTTTCTTGAGTTTATACCTACATACTCATAGAAGAATTGAGTGCCAGATGATGAACTGAATAACTGGTTTAAAGTAGCTTCTTTTTGAAGAAAATAAAAATATGGGAATAAAGGTAATTGCTACTGAAAGTGACTGTTTGCTATCATTATAACTTGCTTGCCTCTTTATTGGGCCATTTATTCTAATTTCAATAATGAATTTTCATCTTATTTCAGTAGAAGGCATTTTATTTTCAACTTGGACATAGAATTAATGTAAACATTTATTTTCTGGCTGTAGATCATATTAGTTTGAAATACTTTATTGATTGATTGATTGATTGATTGATTTTGCTTAGTCTTTTCCCTAAGTAAATCTACATCTAAATAATTTTCAACTTTTGCTGTTTCTTCTCCTTTAATATTTTTATTTCCTATACTCACTCAAAGAAATATTTTTGATTGGATATAGAAAGACTCCAATATTGTCCACTCTTTAGAAAAGGAGCTTATAAATATTATGTGACGGACCTATGTTATATTTTAATCTCTTGCACTAATGAGCTCCCCATGATATTCCCATCATTCTGTGCTTCAGTTTCCTCCTCTGTAAAAATAGCCTACAAATAATAGTGATCACATGCAGTTGTTTTGAGTACGTAATGAACTAGTATTTAGAAAACACTGAAAGCACAATGCAGTACACTATCATTGCTCAATAAATGTTAGCTTATATTACCTGTTACAGACAGCTTTTGTATCTACATCAGTTTTCTTGCAGTCTCACACATCACCCCTATATAGTCTTTATTATGGGGGAGAGTAGAATTTGAAAAATATTTTTAAATGTCTGATCCAGTTACATATACTCTAGCTTCAATTTACACTGGTTTACTGTTGAAAATTGTGGACTTCAATTCTATTTTTTTTTTTTTTTAGATTTTACCATTAATCCCAATTTAGAATCTATATCACTTATGCAAATGGTTACCAGATATTATACTGGGTGGATGTTTTTCAAAATAGCAAATTAATATTATCATTTGAAAAGACTATATATGAAAGTTCATAAAATCTTAAGATGCCATGTTTACCTTTTGAAGGTTTGTAACAGGGAATAAATGAATTTTATTATAAAAACTAGGGACCCAATGCATGAAATTCGTGCAAAAGTAGGCCTTCCTTCTCCTGGCTGTTGTCAGCAGCTTCCCTCTGGCACCCGTGACCCGGGCTTCCCTCACAGCCTTGGCTTCATCAGGAAGGAAGGTCGTCCAGAAGGATGTCCAGAAGGATGTCTGCTCTAATTAGCATATTATGCTTTTATTATTATAGATTATTTTATAGTTACCTACTAAGAATATTGTCATCTATTTTTTTTATTGTTTGACGGGGAGCTTAATAGAGCTATGCCACTTTTTAAATTTCAAATAGCAATAAATTATTCCATATTTAGTCTCCTAATGTAGTTTTGAATACTTTATTTTTTTCTAACATTTCCATTTACCCTTTTTATGAATTTTTATTTCTATGGCTAGGCAGAAATCCAAGGTTACTTAAGCAGAACTATTTAGTTCTCCTTGAGTTGAAATTCAATTGCAACTCCACAAATAAGAGTCTTGGGACCCAAGGATAGCTGACATCTAGTCCTTATGTTGCAGATATCTCAAGGGTATGAGGTTGCAAAGAAAATTAAAATTGAAATAGTAAGAGTCAAAGGACACATGCCTAGCATTATACCTACCATTTTCAAAAATATTTAAATACAGGTTGTTATTCTATAAATTCAAATAAAACTATATTTATTCTAAAACTATGTAACAACTAATACTAGCCCTTACATTAGAAAGCTCTGTGCAAAGTATGTAAAAGAGAGGGGGTTATTCTGATAAAGAAACTACACATTTTCAGATTCTTTATTTTGCTTACAAACAGAAGAAATCCCCATTTTATTTCAGACTGACAGTTCTGAAATTATTAGATTTCTAAAAGGGGGCATATTCTGCCATATTTCATAGGGCTGTATTGATAGAAACATAATCTGGACTTTTGTTATTAGTTGTGATATGAAACTTTCAGGTTGAATAATGTTTCAATTTTGGGTCCAATTTTTGGATACATAAACTGTTGTTCTCTAGAGAGTACCCCCAAATGAAAAGTTTCTTGAAGACAGGTTAATAGTAACTAACTTTAGATAACACATGGGCAAAAATAGGTTTACAGTTGTGAATACACGAAACTCAGAATTCATTATTGTATTATTTACTTATTAACTATTGCATTATTTATTATTATGAAATTACTTTTGCCCACTACTGTATAAAAACCAGAATGCTAATTGATTATATGTCAAGGATACTAGCTTTTTCATTCATCAAAACTTCTCACACCTCCTAAGTAGTTTAGCATTGGGCCCCTAGGTTAGACATATTAGGAGAAGATTTTCTGTATGTGATATGAATTTAAGTAAAACAAAAAAGTAAAACAGTTTCAATGTGCCATGGCCTAATGTTTTGGAAATCCCAATGACATACTCTTTCCCATTATCCTGTAGTGGTAGAATCTGGTGTCTCTTCTTTGAAACAGATTTACCTTTTACTTCTTGTTTAAATTGTTTGAACTTTCTTCAATTAATATGTAATTATTATTAGACCAATTAGTGCACAACAGTCAATTTCTTATTTTGATCACACAGTTACAAGTGATACCTTTTGTCCCTTTATATGCATTATTTTCACTAAAGGAACTACATTTTAGTGAGATGCTCTATAATCTTAATCTGCATGGTAATATTAATTTCTGCAATGTTTTGGCATGTGTATGTATACATGAGTAGTTATAAAGTTTCACACTTTAGCAATATATTCTAAACTAGAGGTCTGGTGCATGAAATTTTTGCATGGGGGTGGTGTCCCTCAGCCCAACGTGCACCCTGTCCAATCTGGGATACCTCTTACAATCCAGGAGTACTGGCTCCCAAATGCCTGCCTGCTTTCCTTCCTGATTGCCCCTAATGGCTTCTGCCTACCAGCGTGATCACCCCCTAACTACTCCCCTGCCAGCCTGATTAATGCCTAACTGGTCCCCTGACAGCTTGTTTGTCCCTTACTGCCCTCCCCTGCAGGCCTGGGTCCCCCCCAGCTGCCCTTTCCTGCAGGCATGGTCACCCACAACTGCCCTCCCTTGCAGGTCTGATCCTTCCCAACTGCCCTTCCTTGATGGCCATCTTGTGTCCACATGGTGGCAGCCATCTTTGACCACAGGGGGCCAGCCATCTTGTATGTTGGATTGATGGTCTATTTGCATATTACTCTTTTATTAGATATGATAGAAGCCTGGTACATGGGTGGGGGCCAGCTAGTTTGCCCTGAAGAGTGTCCTGAATCAGGGTGGGGGTTACCTTTGGGGATGAGGTGGCCTTTGCCAGGGGCTTGTGGTGGTTTGCAGGCCAGCCACACCCCCCTCAGTGACCCTGGTATTTATCTTCTACAATTGAAACTTTGTAGCATTGAGCAGAGGCCTGGGCTGGCCAGGTTGTGCAGGAAGCTTGGTTATTCCATTGCCAGGGAAACCCAAGCCTCCTGTTTGCTCCGTGGCTGCAGCCATCTTGATTGGATTAATTTGCATACTTGCTCCTGATTGGCTGGAGGCATAGTTTTGTGGGTATAGTGGAGGTATGGTCAATTTGCTTATTACTCTTTTATGAGATAGGATGTCTAGTTAGTACATGCCTATCAGATACTTTGGTTGTTTTTCAATTACACTCTATTCTAGTAAGTAAGATGAATTCTGTGATTTTGCCATCCTTCCTATTACATATTTACAATATTTGTCCAAACTTTTGAAATTTTCCTCATGAAACAGTCTCTGTTACTTTCAATGGAAACTCTTACATCTGTGCTTTGGAACCCAATCCTATCACCTTTTTAGGTATTTCACTCTTTCAAAATGATAACTTCCTTCATGAAAGACAGTGCTTAATATTTCCCTTCACAGAAAAAATAATAATTTTTTGAAACTCACTTCACTGAGTTTCATTTTTTTCTGATCTCTGTTTCAGGTAATGACGCCCAACAAAGTGTCTTAACTCATGGGCTTCATAATCTCACATTCAATGTATTCTTGAATCCACTAGAATAACTTATTTTATTGAAATTTTATTCTCAAGTTAATCAGTCATGTCCATCCTGCCAAATCACACCAACCTTTACTAACTTCACTCAGCTTAACAGAATTCACCAGAGCTGCCCGTTTATATCACTTCTCTCTTGACTTCTCTATTGCCTAGCTCTCCCAATTTTTCTCTTCCTTTTGGCTGCTTCTCTGCTTTTATCAGCACTTTCTTTTACACACAACCTGGGCTGCTTTAGACTAAAAGTGCTATAGTGTTTAAATCTTTCACTTTCTTTATTCTTGCAGTCCTCTCCCAAACGAGCTTGTACCATTCCCATTACCTTAAGTGTAGGCTGATATGTCTCAAGTTTATATTTCCTGCTCAGAAAACACACTTAAATTTCACACCCACATCTAAGTCTCTGCTTTTTTTATTACACATGCTTATCTAATTGACATGGAAGGCATAATGGGTTAAAGTGATTGATTTCTCTCAAATTCTTTTTCTCCCAAAGAGAGTATATCCCTTACCTCTTTCAAAAATATATTTGTATTGCTTTCAGGGAGGAAGGGAGAGAGACAGAGAAACATCAATGATGAGAGAGAATCATTGATCATTGATCAGCTGCCTCCTGCACGCCCCACAATGGGGATAGAGCCCACGATCTGTGACTTCTGGTTCATGGGTCCATGTTCTAACACTGAACCACACTGGCCGGGCTCCCTTACCTCTTTGTACAGATCGATAATTGGGCTTATCTATTATGTGGTAGAGCAAACACACACACACACACACACACACACACACACACACACACACACACACTGTCCCAATTATGCCCCAGTTAATTAATGATCTGCCCAGATTTAGTGGGACAAATGACCAAGGGTCAGCAATAACGGCCTATCCCCTGGCACCTTAATGTCTAGACAGCTGAGCCGAACCGGAACTACATGAACACTCAAGACAAATTAGAATGCGATCACACAGAATGTATTTACCTATTCCTAGTGTGTCCTAGGCTCCAGCAATGGCCACCGGCGATGCTCACTGAGAGATGGATGCCAAAGACGGAGACAGACAGACAGGCAGCCAGCGTTGGTTCAGGCTCACACTTCAGAGCAGTCATCCAGGGGCTCCTCTCAGCGAGAGGCATGGAGTCCTCCTCAGCGGGCAGGAGAGGCCGAAAAGAAGGCCCAGTGCTTATATAGCCGGTGGGAAACCACTTGTGTCTTACTGGTGTGGGTCAGACGGTGTGCCTTCTGCTCGGAGCAGGGCATTACACTGTAAGGGCTTAGGTGGTCACCATGTTCCTAACATTTTGGAAGTTACCGAGTGCAGTGGTACCTCGAGATACGAGTTTAATTCATTCCGTAACCTTGAGGCGTGGGAAACTATGAGACGCTTGAGTCGCAGTAAACTGGTGGGTCGTGTGCAGCCGGCCGATCCCCGTGATTACTCCTATCTCAACTGTTGCTCATATTTCAAAGCAAAAATCGCTCGCTCCACAGCTCGTATCTGAAAAATCTCGTATGTTAGGGCACTTGTATCTCGAGGTAGCACTGTATTGGAGTCTCCACACAGCAAACATTTCACATCTTAATCATTTCACACATTAGAGGGGTTTCCTTATGACCACAACATTATAACCCATACACATACACAAACTAGGTTATTTGGGATTTCTACTCTTTCCTGCCGCCACTTCAACAAAAAGTTTCAGAGGTTGTGTCTTATGTGCAGTATACCATTATGTTGTCCAGTTCTTTCCATTCCCTTCTTTCCCCCCACCTTTGTCCAAAATGGCACGATTTACATTCTGAATTGTTTGTAACATCTCTACAATCCAAGATTTAAAGTAGTCACTGTGATTTTTTTTTCATAACATAAAATAAATGGCGTTAATGGAAAACCTTTGCTTTTTTCAAAAAGGCAAGAACTTCTTACCATGTGCTACATCAACTCATCCATTCTCCCGGCTACATGGAACCATACATTGGTTTCTAAAGAAAGTCAAACTTTTTCCTTAAGATGGATCTTTGCATGTTGGTTTTCTGTATTCAAGTGTTCTTCCCTTGGCACTTTTCATATAATAGTTCCCTTTTCACTCAGGTCTAAGATAAAATGTTACTTAAGCCGAGACTAATGCAAAGGGAAGAAGTATTGAAGGTTTAGGAGAGAAGACTTTTCTTCTCTTCTTATAATTTGGAATACTTTTAGAACACATGATTGTTTATTATGTTTTTATTCACATTTAAGTTAATTAACTTGAATAATGTGAAACCCCAAAGCTTCAGGGTAAAAAAAAAGTAATTTAAATCCAAAGTGTATGCCACTGTGAGTCAGCTGAGGATCAGCTGCACTGAGCTGGCTTTTGTTTGCTGGCTCTGTTTGACATCTAATTGACATCTGCTCATTATCCTGCATCTGCTCATTCACTAGGTAGTTCTCTCTCAGGCAGGACATCCTGGCCTGGGACAACTCTGCCCATGCATCTCCCATCTTCCTCTGGGGCCAGCGGACTAGCTCCAGCATCTACTTCTTATGGCAGTGGCACAGCCTCATGAAACCTAGATGCAAATATGATCTAGGACACCACTGCTTCCAAATCGTTCTATTGCCACAGAGCCCTGCAAAGTACATGAACTGAAGAAGGAAGGGCTGTGGTGGGTAACGCAGCCCACCTTCCATTTACTTCATTTCTCAGTCACTGACTTTAAAAAGGTGCCAGAGCAGCGGTTCTCAACCTGTGGGTCGCGACCCATTTGGGGGTCAAACGACCCTTTCACAGGGGTCGCCTAAGACTATTGGAAAACACCTATTTCCCATGGTCTTAGGAACCAACAGACCGCTCCTCGGTGTAGCAAAATGTAGCAATGTAGTTTACTGTTGTCATATGAAGACTGTTACCCATGCTCACCACGATTCAAGACAAAATTTCACTTATTTGTAATTAGAAATAAATATTTCACAATATATAATTACATATTGTTTTTGTGATTAATCACTATGCTTTAATTATGTTTAATTTATAACCATGAAAATACATCCTGCATATCATATATTTACATTACAGTTCATAACAGTAGCAAAATTACACTTATGAAGTAGCAATGGAAATAATTTTATGGTTGGGGGTCACCACCACATGAGGAACTGTCAAAGAGTCGTGGCATTAGAAAGGTTGAGAATACTATGCTAGCGGATGGACATATGATAAAAATGAAATGGTATTTTTACATTTTATTTTTATGATCAAACCTCGGCTACAATGAAACTCTAATATAAATTAGTCTCTGACATCTCCTTCTATCCTAAAAAGTTTGTACCTGTAGCAATGAGAAATTTTATTATGCATTTGATTTTTTTCTTCCAATATACTACTGACTTCCCGGAGGTAATTTTTTTCTCTCCTTTATTAATTATTGCATTTCTACTATCTACTATTCTATTCATGGAATTTGGTAGGTATTTTTTCATTAGTAATTAAACTAAGCAGAGCATTAAAGACAAACTGAGATTAAAAATAATTGATGTCACTCTATGCAGATATAAAGTTGCCAGTCCAATCTTAAGAGCCAGACATAAAAGTTAAATATATATATTTAAATGTTTGAGTATCTCACTTGCTTTAGTTTTATATTTTTTATGATAACATCAAGTAAAAATACTTATCTATTTTCTTGCCTAGATACTTCATTGACTACAATGCTGAAGATGACAGGTTTTTCAATATTGATGCCAATACTGGATCTATTAAGACTACAAAGGTTCTTGATAGAGAAGAAACTCCGTGGTACAACATCACAGTGGCTGCTTCAGAAAATGGTAAATGACTTGACTTTATGTACTAAAGGAAAATATGCCACTGTACAGGAAGATTTATACTGAGATTCTCTCATAAGCAGGTCTCTTACCATTTTTATTTTTGGTGCCAGGATCTAAAAGAGTGCACAGAATATATTAGATAAGATTTTACTCATTGTCAGACACGGTGAATGCATCATATCTGTTCTCCTTTACCTTAATCCTGGCAGAGTGGTGAAACATTGCATCATGGGCACTTAGTCCTGAGTCAAAGCATTTGGTTCTCCTTCTAACTCTGCTTGTATAAAACTGATAAGTAACTCATCAAGAGGCTGGAAGAGTGGTTCTTAACACACTGCAGTTTAGAAGAAAAATAAATGAAAATTGATCATTGTTCTTGAATAATTTCATCAATATAACAGCCCTCCCCATGCTTCAGTTAGCATTTAGAAAACTCATTGTAAAGTAATAACTTGCAATTTCAATAGGCAGGACTACTCCCTCTTTGAGAGAAATATAGGAGGTAAAGAATAATGCTCTATGGTTGATACCTAAGTTCAGAAAAACATAAGCATCGATGTCAATAATTACTGGTGAGTTTAAAAAGTTGTATATAATTGTGTTCAAATGAAATTAGAATAAATCTAAGAAAATGGATCTATCATAATAATGAATTATTTCTTTACATATTAAGTGATAAATTAAAGTCTAAATTACCCCAGGTCTAGAACTTATGTTTACAGAAATTATGTAGGCATTTAGAAAAGATTTCTATGTACACACACACACACACATATAACCAACACACAAATATATAACCAACTTCACATTAAAAAATAGTGCTATAGAACATGAAATTATGCTCTTTTTCTTTGCTCTCAGATGTTACTCCTCCTCCATGTGCCCCATTCTAGTGATTGTTACCTAATCATTTCCCAAGGACCCCACTTCCTAATACCAGCGTTATGTTTCAACATATGAATTTTGCAGGGATGTAAACATTCAGTCTATACCAATACATTTACTTATTATTGGCACTTCATATAAAAGTATCATATAATTGGTGGTCCTTTATTACTGGCTTACTTATCTTAGCATAATGTTTTCAAAGTTCATCTACCTCATGGCATGTCATGGCATGTCTTTTTATTGCTAAAAATATATATATCCCATTGTATAGATATACCATATTTTATTTATCCACTAGAGGCCCAGTGTACAAATTCATGCACCAGTGTGGTCCCTTGGCCTGGCCTGTGAGATCTGGCCAAAACTAGCTCTTCAACATCCCCCGCGAGGTCTCAGATTGTGAGAGTGTGCAGGCCAGGCCAAAGGACCCCACCCGTGGCCTGTGCATGACTGGGGCTGGGGAGGGATACAGGAGGTTGTCCAGCCGGGGAGGGGCTGCAGAAGGACTCTCGGGGTGTCTGGCCCATCTTGCTCAGTCCTGATCATCCATACCCCAGCAGCAAGCTAACCTACCAGTAAGAGCATTTGTCCCCTGGTGGTCAGTGCATGTCATTGCAACTGGTCAACTATCTTCCCCCTGGTGATCAGTGCATGTCATAGGGAATAGTTGAGCAGCCTTAGCATATCATTAGCATATTACATTTTGATTGGTTTGAACAAATTACCAGAAGACTAGACACTTAGCATAATAGGATTTTATTATATAGGATTCATCACTTGGTAGAAATTTGGGTTGTTTCTACTTTTTGCCCAATATGAATAATGTTTTGACTATTAATGAGAAAGTTTGTGTGTAGCCATGTCTTAAATTATTTTGGGTATATATCTGGGAGTGAGCTATGGAAATTATATTTAACCATCAGAAGTACTTCACTGCCAATCTGTTTTCCAAAGTGGTCATATTCTACATTTCCATCAGCAGTATGGGAGTTCAATTTATCTATGTTGTTACCAATATTGATTATTTCATATCTTCTTTGTTATAATCATCCTAGTGGATGTGGGTGATTGCTCATTGCGGTTTATGCAGTTTTATAATGTCCTTTGAAGCAAATCAACAAACACACTATGTTAGACTTCTTATTCTACCTTTTATGAATATTCTACCTTTTGTGATCTATAACATTTGCTCAAGTAGCTTCCATTTATATTTTTTCAACATCATATTCTATTTGAAAATAAGCATTCACTAATTACTTTTAAATGAGTGTTATAAATAATATATGAATGGGTTCATTTATGACCACTTTAGTTTTCATTTTTTGAAATAATCACAATAGGTGTATAATTGCATGTTCTTGGTCACCTGAGGAAAATTTAATGGCTGTTAAATGCTAAAGACTCATTAATAATTAGTTGATAAGATAAAGGAATAAATAGATTAATCCAGAAAGAGGCAATGGGAATATTATAAAGATTTAGAAAAGATTGTGCAGTTCTTTTGGAACAGGCTCCATGTATAGAATATGGAAGGGACACACTTTTAAAAAGGATGATTGTGTTTGTCAGAAACAATAGGAACTTATTTCATAGTAAAATGAAGTCCAACTCTGGTGGTGTTTTGATCAAAAACCATACTGTAGGTTGCTCTAAATCTTACCTCAGTCCAAATCATATTTGCATCAATTAGAAACTAATTTATAGCTATACATGAGTTCATATATATCATGAAAATTGTATTATGTGCAATCATTACCAAGGGAGGGGCTCCTTTTTTTAAAATATATTTTATTGAGTTTTTACAGAGAGGAAGGAAGAGGGATAGAGAGTTAGAAACATCAATGAGAGATCAATCAGCTGCCTCTTGCATGCCCCCTACTGGGGTTGTGCCTGCAACCAAGGTACATGCCCTTGACCGGAATTCAGTCCAGAGACTGACACTCTATCCACTGAGCCAAACCGGTTTTGGCTATTTGTCAGTACTTTAAATGGGAAATGAGATCATATATATCTACTTAGTAAAGGAGTATAGTAAATTGCAGTACCCTGAAGTTTATAGATGCTAATAAAAAAAAGCTTTAAAGACAACCCAGTGAACAATACTGAAATGTAATGTGATCCTAATCATAAACATGTATGTAGAATGAGGACTAGATAAGATTGTGTAGCCCTATGGAGAGACTGTTTAGGAATTGCACACTGATACCCTCATTACGTAGCCTGTTAAATATCGGAGGCTCTTTCATGTACAGTTGTTATAAGTATTAACCTCAACACCAGTCACATTATCAGTGTCTTTTCTAGTTTACTCTGTTGTGGAAATGCACTTGGTACTTTTTTGCAGATTGAACTTTTGAAAGCCATTATATGTTAGAATCGTTTAGATTCACTTCACAGTTGAGAGGAAGGTACAGAAATTCCCCATATACTCTCTGCCTATATGCGTGCTATTGTCAGTGTGCTTATTTTGTTATATGAAATTTAACTTTCATAAGCGTGTTCATATTTGCAATTTCCCTTAGCAAGCAAAGAATTTCATATTGGCACTTTTTCCTTAGCACATAAAGAAATTGGTATTGCTTTAAGCATGATCAAAGTACTTTTCTGACATATCTTCTATTCATGATGCCTCAGTGTATTAGTTACCTATTTTCATATAACAGGTTACTAGGAAATATCTAAAAACAATTCAGTTCAATTTGTTCTAAGATAAAAGAAATTGGCCCATGGAACAAACAATAGAGTTCACATGTGAGTTAGGATTTAGACTTGCTGTACATCGATCAGATCTCTATTTTCATTTCTCTGTGATATTTCCTTTTATACATTTCTTTTTATCACATATTTTGCCTTGGAGTCACTATAATATAGTACGAAGCAACAAATACTGCATTAACGTGTATATATTAACAGGATGAACGATGCCTTAAGTCGTGGTAAACTCATTAATAACCAAAGTGAGAGAAATTGTCATTTTGAATAACCATTAAATGCGTTCATCCAATTAGGTCATTTTTAAATTTTCGTTCACTATTTTTTAAAGTTGCATTTTACTCGTGAAATGTGCATATAATTGGATTAAATACTATGGCAAAAGGTATGTGTTCAACACAATGGCTCAAGATAATCAAGTCCCATATTTTATTTTCACCTGTCCTCAATTACATTCAAACTCCATGGGATCTACATGTGGAAGAAATTTGGTGAGGCAATTATAATACTTACTCATTCTATTTTTGTTGTTATTTAGTTATTTACATAACTAGAGGCCTGATGCACAAAATTTGTGCAGGGGGCTCAGCCCTCACAGCCTCAGTCCTCAGTCCTCGTAGCCCTGGCTTCCTCTGGAAGGTGGTCTGGAAGGTCCTTTGGCTGTCTGGTCTAATTAGCATATTATGCTTTTATCATTATAGAGTAGAGGCCCGGTGCACAAAATTCATGCATGAGGGGAAGGGGTGTTCTTCAGCCCAGCCCTCTCCAATCTGGGACCCCTTGAGGGATGTCCAACTGCCTGTTTAGGCCCAGTCCAGGTAGGGCAGTTGGACATCCCTCTCAAAATCTAGAACTGCTGACTCCCAATTGCTCACCTGCCTGCCTTCCTGATTGCCTCTAATTGCTTCTGCCTGTCAGCCTGATCACCCCCTAAAGACTGTCCTGCAAGCCCGATTGATGCCTAATTGCTCGTCTGCCAGCTGGTTTGCCCCTAATTGCCCTACCCTCAAGCCTGGTCCCTCCCAACTGCCCTCCCCTACTGGCCTGATCATCCACAACTGCCCTCCCTTGCAGGCCTGGTCCCTCACAACTATCCTTCCCTGATGGCCGTCTTGTGGTAGCCATCTTATGTCCACATGGCGGCAGGATCTTTTGACACATGGGGCAATCATCTTGTGTGTTGGAATGACAGTCAATCTGCATATTACTCTTTTATTAGCTAGGATAGAGGCCTGGTGCACAGGTGGAGGCCAGCTGGTTTGCCCTGAAGGGTGTCCCAGATCATGGTGGCAGTTCCTTTGGGGTATGGAGCAGCCTGGGTGAGGGGCCTGTGGTGGTTTTCAGGTCAGTCATGCCCCCTGGCAACCCAAGTGGAGGCCCTGGTATCTGGGATTTATTTATCTTCTGCAATTGAAACTTTGTAGCCTAGAGCAGAGGCAAGCCTTCTGCTAGCACAGTCATTGAAACTGTATTGCCTTAAGTGGAGGCCTGAGCAGTCCAGGGTTTGCAGAAAGCTTGGCTTCCTCCTTTGCCAAAGACAACCCAATCCTCCATCCTGCTCTCTCTGTGGCCATAGCCATCTTGGTTCAGTTAATTTTCATACTTGCTCTGATTGGTTGGTGGCGTGGCTGGTGGGTGTGGTTTGTGGGTGTAGCGGAGGTACAGCCAATTTGCATATTACTCTTTTATCAGATAGGATTATTATAGATAGGTTGATGCATTTAAGGGCTTACTAATGACACTAAGCCAATCTCAGTATAATTCTGGAAGAACTCAGCCGGTGTTTCTCAGTGGTTGAGCTTCATCTCATAAACCAGGAGGTTAGGGTTATATTCTCAGTCAGAACCCATACACAGGATGTGGGCTCAATCCCTGGTTGAGTTGTGCAGAGGCAGCCATTGGATGATTCTCTCTCATCATTGATGTTTCTATCTCTCCCTTTCTCTGAAATACATAAAAATATAAACAATATTTTTAAAAACTCTAGAAGAATGAAAGCAAAAGTATGTATTAAAGATAAAAACTTGAATGACTGAAGCAATTATGTATAGCACTGGAAGATATTAATTTTATAGTTTCCCTTTCTCCTTAAATTTTTGATACCTCTTTCAACATAATCTGTTCCTGACATGCAAAAAAATAACCTTGCTTCTCTAACTACATAAAATGAGAAAAATTAGAAAAGGGTTTCCACAGTTTTCTGCCATCATATCTATCAACCTAATTAGCACAGTGTGCTTTCACCTGCACGGATCTGTCTTCCTTCAGGTTCCCGTGAGTCAATTCTCCATGCCATGTGTGTGACCGCCTCTCTCGGCGTGCCCTGCGTCCTCACTTGCTCACTCAGAGACATCGTTCTGTCAATCGTTTTCCTCTTCCCTGCACTTGCATTTCCCCTGTCTGATACACAACACTCTGCCCTCATACATAGGCTTTCATTCCTATCTGAAAATACAATTAACTCTCACAAACAAAACCTGAACACCTACTTTCAGTGTTTCCCTCCTCACATAATTCCATCACTCTATTCCCTCTACCAAAAACCCCTTGGAAGAGTGACTTACTAGGATACAGTCATGCACAGCTTAATGATGGGGATAAATTCTGATAAATGCGTCCTTAGGCAATTCCGTCTTTGTGTGAACATCATAGAGTGCAGGTACATCAATCTGGATGGTATAGGCTGCCACACAACCTATGCTACATGATATAGCCATTTGCTCTGTAGTAGAGGAAAAACATTTTTTTTCTCTCTACACTTCTATGTTCTTTGCTTGGACATCCCTGTAACAAAAGACTAATAGGAGAAAAACAAACAGATGTTTAATAGCTCGTCTACCTCCTGTCTACAAGGAAGAGAAGATGGCCAGGAAAAAGAGTACCTCACAAAAATGACAGAAGCCAGGCGTCAGCTGAAGACAAAAGATGTTGGGGTGGTAGGAGTCAGTTTGGGGAGGTTACAGGGAGAAGCACAGTAAAGGAGGGTAAGACTGATGTGGATGTCAGTAGTTGTCTTCAGCTCCCATTAAGGGCCCCTAAAGATAAGGTCCTAATCCCCCATCCCGCCTCCTGGTATAACCAGGGAGGTACTCCTGCTAATGGAGATTCCCCTTCCATGTGTTAATATCTTTTACCAAAGGTAGCATCTACTTGGTTTTTTAGATCTTCTCTCATGTCTGCTAGTCCTTAAAATTTACCCATCAAGACATATATTTTATGCCAAATAGACATGCTTTCAGGTGAAAAAATCGTGTTCCCCTACAGCAGTGGTCTGCAAACTGTGGCTCTTTGGCCCCTTGAGAGTGGCTCTTCTACAAAGTACCATGTGCAGGTGTGCCCATACAGTGCGATTAAAACTTCGTGGCCCATGCACAGAAGTTGATTTTCGGCTCTCAAAAGAAATTTCAATCGTTGTACTGTTGATATTTGGCTCTGTTGACTAATGAGTTTGCCAACCACTGCCTTACAGCCCCTGGGCTATAAATCTGTGCAGCATTTTGATGTACTGAATACTGTAGACAAGTGTAACACAGTGGTATCTGTGTTACACATTGTGCTACATTAGGACAGTTATGAAGTCACTAGGCAACAGGACATTTTCAGCCCCAGAATGAACTTAACGGAATCGCTATCACATATGCATTCCTCTTTGAACAAAATGTTGCCATGTAGTATGTGACTGTATTCACAGTCTGCACCCTCTGTGACCATGCTCTTTAAAATCCATGGTAGAAACCATCTTGTGTTTGTTGCTTTGCCACAATTACTTTTACTTTCCATCTTCTAAAATCTAAAGTCTAACTTTTAAGTTCACCATTGGCTCAACAAAGCAACAGCATTTAGCAAAACTGACAACTCCTTCAGGAAAGAGGTCCTTCTTTGATTGAGGAACACATGATTCTCCAGATTATTTAGCATCTGTGTAAGGTCACTTGTATCCCCAGCTGTGGTTCATTGGATGTGAGGTCTGTATGGCCATGGGCCCTGCAGCTGCCGAGGCCAATTGGCAGACTGGCACATGGGCAAGTGCCCACCACGGAGCAAGAGGGTGCTAGGGAGCAGGAGCAAAGGAAGAGGCAAGAGCCAGAGAGCCCTTTGTCTGGAGGTATAACCAGGAGCTTAAGCCATGAACCCTTCAGCATTTTGTGGGACCAGTGGCTCTGTCCACCTTGACAGTTACCTTTGTTCCCAGGTTAGACTGACAGGCAGGCATCTTCCCAAGGCCACACTGACTTCCCTGTGCGTGATTGTCCCTTTGATTCTTTCTCCTCAGGGATCTGCAGGGAGTGGCCCGGTGGTTCTCTGGGGAGCATGGGCTTGCAGCTTCCTGGTGAAGTTACCCAGATGACCAGCCTTATAACGTCTGCCCTCTCCTTTGCTCATTTTTTCCTATTTTTTGAAAATTGGCTAGCTAATTATGACTATCACACAAATACATTTTTTCCTCAAAATCCAATTTTTCTCTAAATCTGCTCCTCCAGAGATCTTACCCATGTTAGTAATGATGGCTCCCGTCTTCAATTATTTTTTTTAATATATATATATATATATATATATATATATATATATATATATATATATATATTATTGATTTTCAGAGAGGAAATGAGAGGGATAGAAAGTCAGAAACATCGATGAGAGAGAGAAAGTGATCAGCCGCCTCCTGCACACCCCACAATGGAGATGTGCCCGCAAGCAAGGTACATGCCCCTGACCAGAATCAAACCCGGGACCCTTCAGTCCACAGGCTGACGCTCTATCCACTGAGCCAAACCTGTCTCGGCAGTCTTCAATTCTTCACATAAATCACTCAGAGTCATATTTAGCTCTACTTTTTCTTTCGTTCCACATCCAGTTTTTCAGAAACCTCTGTCAGCTATGCTTTTAAAAATATTCATAAATCAACCATTTCCATCATTCCAAACACTGTCCAAACACGTACCGCCTCCACCAAGTATTCCCTTTGGCTTCCCAAATATCCTCCTTCAACCTATCACCCAGAGAACTGCCAGGATGTTTCTTCTAAATCATACGCAATGCCAATGCAGTCTCATTCAATACGATTAAATTCTCACCAATAAATTAAGGTCACAAAATAGGACACTCATAACAGGTGCACCAAGTGTTACACACATATCCTGCCAAACAAGGAGTAAAGGCAAGAAATAACTCGTTTTTGCTTCAGTTCTTCTGTATTAATCTGAGCACATTTTAGAAAGATTTTTTTAAATGAATATAGACTGTTCTGACATTTGTATTTTCATTATAAATACTTCCCCAGTTTTACTTCTATGTTCATAAAAGCTGATGATTTATAGCTCATTAATTATTATTGTATTATTATTCCCATCCTTCCCTTATTTTATTAGGCAGTGATACATAATATTCAAGCACCATCTCTGAAGTAAGACTTCTCTATTTAAATTCTGTTTCTCTTTATAACAAGCAGTTGGAACCTGAGCAAGTTACTTAACATACACGGTGTCCCAAAAATGTGTACATATTTCAATAATTATCAATTTCAATGAGTTAAATCTGAAAAGAAAGAAGCATCAATTGAACTATCAGAAAAAAGTGTGTGTACATTTTTAGGGGGGCATGCTGTATTAACTTCTTCTTAACAAAAGATTTTAATGAGGGTTGCTCTAATTTATAAGCATTCCCATTGACTTACATCCAGTTCAGCATCTGGAGAAATATTGTCAAACTTCTTAATATTATATCAGTCTGTTTGGTGTTAAATGTAATTTATTTTAATTAACTTCATTTCTTTAATGTTGAAAGTACTTTATGTGTTTATTTGGTACTTATATTACCTATTCTCTTAAATGTTTGTCATTAATTTTACCAATTTTTATATTATGCTGGCTCTTTTTTTTTAATTGATTTAATACATTGTATTATATACTAGGGTCTCGATGCACAAACATTCATGAAAGAATGAGCCTTCCCTCCTGCTAGAGTCACCTTTCCACCTTCCCACACTGCCCAGAGTCCCAGAGCTGCTGGATGGTGTAGAATGCTTGCATCGTTGCCATGGGGATGATGCAAACATCCCACACCACCCCTGGCCTGCTTGGCGCCTGCATGTGCAAATTAATCCGCCATCTTTGTTGGGTTAATTTGCATAATCACTCCTAATTGGCTGGTGGGCATTGCAAAGGTAGGGTCAATTTGCATCTTTCTCATATATTAGTGTAGATTATAGAAAACCCATTGTCATCAAACGTACTGACTCGTTTTGTGAAATATTTTCCTCTTTGTGGTATATTTGGAAGAACTAACAATAGTCATATTTGAATGTAGTAAGTTTTATCAGAGCTCTCTGTGATTGGGGCACTTTGTGTTTTGAAAGCTTTTATTTATTTAACTAGTAGCCCATCGGGTGATATTGCACACTGTAGGCCGCCCGCTGCTTCCACGGGGGCCAGAGGGAAAGATAGTGCACCGCTGGGAGGCAGAAGCAAGCTGCTGGTGCCCATGGGAGCCAGGAGGGAGCTGCACCACTTCCCGAGGAAGTGGGGGGCAGAGACGGGGTGTCCGCCATCTCCTCTCTGGGCCTGCGCTTGGCAGCGGAGGCTGTGGGCTGGTCTTCCTGTCCCCCACAGGCCCTCCACCACCAGGGCAAGATGCTACCTGCTCTCATGCTGCCTGCTCTCATGCTGCTCCCACATGACTGGATGACTCCGGAGGGGCTGAGGGGCCTGGGTGCCACCATCATTTGGGATGAAGTGACAGTTAATTTGCATATTATCCATTTATTAAATAGGATAGATTACATACTGGTATTTTTCCAAATTAGATATAATTTTGTTTTACCCATTCAAATCCTTAATTATTTAAAATATATTTGTGTGTATAGTGTACTTGTGTCCCTTCTTATAATGATAATGATATAGATATCATTATCTATATAGATATTTTTTAAATATTTTTATTGATTCAGAGAGGAAAGGAGAGGGATAGAGATAGAAATATCAATGTTGAGAATCACTGATTGCCTGCCTCCTCCATGCCCTCTTCCTGGAGATTCAGCCTGTAACCCTGGCATGTGCCCTGACTGGGAATTAAAACCATCACCTCCAGGTTCATAGGTTGACACTCAACCACTGAGCCATACCAGCCAGGCTGCAGCCATTTCTTGATCAGTCCTACTTTACCCACTGATTTGCAATAGCTTCCTTACCATATATTAAATGTCCATGTATAATGGATCTGTGGTTGATTCTTTTCTGTTTCGGTTTGTCTATACTTTTGACACTGTCACATTTTCTTAAGTTCTAATTGTGTATAGGAAGGCTTGATAAATGGTAAAGCAAGTACGTATCTTTTTTATGCTTCTTCCTGCATGCCTGGATAATCTTTGTGCTAACTATAATATTTTGTTATCTATCAGAGTTCCATGAGAATTCACGCAAAGTTCTATTTAAATTTCTCTTTATTTTCCCTAAGTGGCACTTGACATCACCCACTGTGTATATTCTCCCATAAGAAGGGAATGATTCTTTGTGTAAAAGATTTTACTTCCTATTTTCTCCAAGTTTATTTAGATTTGAAACCTTGAACTTTTTAAAGATCGTGTGACTTTTTTTTTTTACCCACCGCTGTGCTTTTCTTAGTTTAATGATGAAACTGATTGTTCATCCCTTAGACTCTGACAGCGTACAATGAATTCTGACAACTTTCTCCCACTCCCGTACCGAATAACATGTAATTTCCTTGATATGACAAAAATACCATTTTAGCATTCACGGCATGCCTTGGTATTCATTTTTCATTTTCCTGTAAGTTAATGGGTTTAGCAAGGAGTGCCATCATAAAGTTGTCTTTTGCCAAGAGTCCTGCTGTAGCATATGGAGCTAGTGACAAGCTACACTATTAAGGAGATTTGTTTAAAACTAAACCTCTAAAGTGTGCATGGAAATACTAAATACGCCTCTGTGTGTTTTGCAGACAATCCCGGTTTGCTGAGCCATGTCACAGTGGGTATTAGAGTTCTGGATGTCAATGACAATCCACCTGAACTTGCCAGGGAATATGATATTGTTGTCTGTGAAAATTCTAAGCCTGGCCAGGTAAGTTAATTGTTCTCTTCCTGTCATTTGAATGGAAAAAATGGAAAAGCAGCTCTATTTCTATTATTCTTTTTTTTCTTCATTTTATTGCATTTGTTCATTAAGAAAAGTATATAGGTTTCAGGTGTAAAATCCTATAATACATCATCTGTGTATTATATTGTGTGTTCACCACCCCAAGTCTTAAAATGCTATTTTTGTGCCCAGTGAAAATAATTTCACAAAGCTTTATTTTTAAGTACCAGATAGATTTTTTTTTAGAATCATAGGAAATAAATTTTCTCCAAATCCCAATTGTAATTCAGAAACCAACTCATCCATGTATGCCCTCATCATGCCAATAAAATTATATTGAATGCTTTGTGTGTAGCCCCATAGTAAATGAGAAGGAAACCTTGACCTTGACTGTGCTAATGAAGCTTTGAGACTAGATTGGGGGAACGGAGTGGTTTTTCCATTTTGAAGGGCCCACAGGAGTAGCGTGAGTAACCATTGTGTGATTCTGGTACAAAAAGATGATTAGGTTTTAACAATGTGAAGAGTGTGTATGTATTAAGGAGGTGGAAGAGCAAAGGAAGGAGAGAAGGGCTTAAAAATGGGAAATGACTCTGTGTATCGGGGCACCTTGTTAAAGGAGTATGGCAATTCTGAAGGAAGGCCAGCGTGGATGAGGCACATAAAACAAGTGGGGGACTCTGAAGGGGGAGTACATTTATTTCTTGTCTCTTATTGAGCATCTCATAGTTTCCAGAAGTCATATATGTGCTCATAGCTTAACTGGGTCTTTGCAGACCCACGACCGATAATCAAGGTATCAATCAGGGCTGTGTTTTTACATGGGGCTTGGATACCTCTTTCAAGCTTACAAGGTTGCTAGCTACATTTAGTTCTTTTTAGCTGTAAACCCAAAAACTTCAGGATTTTCCCCATAAGGACACTTACTTCACCAAACAAGTAAGGAATATATTTCTGGTGAGACACTGCTAGCAAACAGCTTTATATAATGTAATGTAAACAGATGAATGCTGTATCAACATTTTTACCATATCCTATTGGTCAGCAACAAGACCCAGTTTACCCCACACTTAAGAAGGAAGATATTACATCAACATGCATTGCATAAAAATCGCCTTAAAGTCTGTCTGTCATAGATGAATCTAGAGATTTAAAAATGATATAGGTTCATTGGAAAACCAGAATGAAGATATCATCCAAAATATCTTCAAATTATTTAGAAGCTTCTGATGAAATTATCATCTTGAGAAACATTGTTTTATATATTTGTGTAGAAGGAACAATCAATAGTGGCTTGCTAGAGTATAACAATTGCTTATATGTCTTAAGTATGTCCAGGAGAGGTATTTTATATATATAAATGGGGATTTCTTTTTACATAATTTGTTACATATTTATTGTCCAAAAAAAATAGAAAACATGAATAAGGACAAAGTTGATGAAAATTACAATATTCAATATTTTAAAGTACACGTTAAATGTTTTAGTCTCTTATTAATAAACTAGAGGCCTGATGCATGAAATTCATGCAAGGGGCTTGACCCTCGCAGTCGCAATGGCTTGCCTCAGCCCTCTCAGCTCAGCTTCATCCAGAAAGTCATTGAGAAGGATGTCCAGTCTAATTAGCATATTATGCTTTTATTATTATAGATTAGTGTTCCTGCACCCTCTCCAATCTGGGACCCCTGGAAGGATGTCCTACTGCTGATTTACAGGGATAGGGCCTAAACCAGCAGTTGGACATCCCTCTCACAATCTGGGACTGCTGGGTCCAGCTGCTCACCTGCCTGCCTGCCTGCTTGATTACCCCTAACCATTCTGCCTGCTGGCCTGCTTGCCCCCAACTACACCCCCCCTTTAGCCTGATCACCCTAAACTTCCCCCATGCCAGTCTGCTTAACCCCAACTGTCCCCACTGCCGGCCTGGTTGCCCCAACTTTTCCTTCCCACTGGCCTGCTCTCCCGCAACTGCACCCCTGCTGGCCTTCTCACTCCAAACTGCTCCCCACCCCCACTGTCCTGATCACCTCCAACTGACCCCTACTAATGGCCTGCTCACCCCCAACTGGCCC
>PVJN01008606.1:0-64363 GCA_004026805.1 Lasiurus borealis | reverse complement strand
CTTTCTGTTGATTTGCTTCGCCCCACACAGTTATTAGGGCGAGATTTCCCCACTGTGGCCCAGCCTCCCTTCAGCTCTTTTAGATTTCCCTCCTGGGGGCGGCCATTGAAATGCATATCGGCAGCAACTGAGCCCACCCGATCCACCCGCCCCCCTCCCAACCCCTGCCATTAGCTACAAAGACAGTCCTGCTAGTTGTCTAACTGGGAGCTGAGTAAAAAACCTGGCACAAACGCAACACGACTTCAGGACATGACTTGGGTCTGCCCGTGTTGGCAGAGGGATGACCGTGGCATTGAGATCCTTGGTTGGGGGGGGGGGGGAAGGCTTTTGAAAAGTGTGGGGGCTTTTTGATAGGCCATGGGAGCAGAGATCGGGAAGGAAATGGGGAGAAAGGTTGTGGGTTTGGGCGCGTGGAAGATGCGGGCATATGTTTCTACAACGTGGGGTGGATGTGGGGGACAGAGTGTACCTCGGAGTGGGTTTTAGATGAGAATGGAGGTGTACACATCAGATGGTGATGGATGTAAATTGTCTGGATGAATGGAGGAGTATGCTATTGGGGTCTCTGAGGCTTAGCGTGAGGGCCGGCAGGAAGTCTTATGCACCCAGTCCAGGATGGGGGAGGGCATGCCTACCAATATGGCGGCCTTCCAGCAGGGTTAGGGCCAGGAGGAGCGGAGAACTGTGCACTTAGAGCTCAAACTTGCTCCCAAGAAGGAGGCTGAGCTGAGCATGCTCAGTTTCTCTTCCCAGCACACACAGGAGATGCCATAAGTCTCCCCACATCCCCGGGGCAGAGAGAATAGAGACAGAGAAGGCAGGAGCTACACTAATTGCACTCTTACTCCTGTGGGGGAACATCCGGGGCTGGGAGAGGGTTCCTTATTGCCACATACAGACTTCGAACCCTCACTGTCCTACCTGCACCCAGCCCAGGGCTGTGCCAGCAGGCGCTCCACTGTGGGAGCTGAGGAACATGGCAGTGAGAGGGCAGTCAGACTGCAGGGAGGTGGGTAGAGGAGTGGACAATGGCACAGCTGGCAGTGTTTGCGTGCCTGGGTTCTTCTGACCTGTGGTCGTGAGTCCACACAGATGTTCCTAGAGCTGGAAGGCAGATGTGGAGATTGGCTGGTGGGCTGGGTGAATGATGTCTGGATTTGATGGAATCTGGGTCACATGTGTGTGTGCAGGGGAAGGTCAGGGAGAGGCTGTGCCTGCAGGCAGGAGGGCTGTGTGTATGGGTGTACACAGGAGATTGTGTGCAGGGTGTGTGTGTGTGTGTGTGTGTGTGTGTGTGAGAGAGAGAGAGAGAGAGAGAGAGAGAGAGAGAGAGAGAGAGAAAGGGAGAGAGACAGACAGAGAAACATTGATGAGGAGACAAACATTGATCGGTTGCCTCCTGTAGGTGCCCCAACTGGGGATCAAACCAGAACCTAGATATGCACCCTGACCTGGAATTGAAACCTGCGACATTTTGGGGTACAGGACGATGCTCCAACCAACTGAGCCACCTGGCCATGGCTGGTCCATCATTTAATACCAAGGTGATGTCTTCTATCAGCCTCACCTCTGCTAAACCTTCCTTACAGTTTGTGTTTCCTTTTTAGTTTTTAAATAACAAAATCTCTTTTTGTTGTTGTTCAAGTTTACCCTGTCATGACCCACAACTCAGGTTTTATTTCCCCTTTTCAGCCTGAGCCTTAGCGAGGCTAAACAGCCTGGCCGGAGTGGCTCCGCTGGCACACCAGGTCAGTCCGGCCGGACTCTTACCCACGCCATGACGCTGCCAGTGGCTCAGAGGGGGGAAGCATTTGAGAAGTTCAGCCACCCACCTCCTGTGTGACCTTGGGGGAGCCATGCTACCTCTTCGAGCCTCAGTTTCCCCATCTAAAAGCGAGGTTCTTAATGATTGTGTGAGTGGGGGCAAGAGGGCTTTGCGAACTGTAAAGTGCAGTGGGCTGGATGGGCTGGTGAGAGTGGGCACACCAGCAGGGTTCCTTCCAGCGGCCCCTCTCTGCATGCCAAGGGCCTCGCCCAGCACCGGGCACAGGTCCAGCAGGTACCCAGCAGGCCCGTAAGGAGTAAATGAATGATGATCAATTGATCTCCTTCATTCCTCTCCCCAGCAACCCTAGCACCCTGGAAACCCAGGAGTCTGGCCTGTGGAAGAGAACGGGCTTTGTCCGATCAGAGCGAGGTAGAGGCCCACCTGGCGCCTACCATCTGCTTGTCTCTCGGTCACGTCGCCTGGACCAGGGTCGGGAGGACGGTGGCTCTTGTCCTCCGGCCCCGGCCGCGTCCCCTGAGGTTATCAGTGCCGGGCCGTGGGCAAGTGCGGCAGGCAGGCAGGCTGTCCCTTCAAAGCTCCTCTTTCTTCCTTTATATTTTTTAATTTCATTTTTCCCCTTTATCCAAAGGCCACAGAGCTGAAATAATTTATTTTGGACTTGAATAGGACGCGATAAGCGGAAGAAGGGGCGGACCGGTGGCAGCATTAGATTTTAAATGAGCCATGTGATGCCGGCGTGGGGACCGGAGCAAGGGCTCCGGCTGACAGAGAGGCGCCTCAGTCCCCTTGGCTGGCCGCGGCGGTGGTGGGCAGGAGGGGACGGGGGGGGGGGGTGTCAAAGGGCTGCTGGGCTTGGTGTCACACTCGGGGTCTCACTTACCACAGTCGCAGGCCTCCTTGCTCATCTCCCTGCTTCCACGCACAAGCTGTGCGACCTGGGGCATGTCGCTCTGCCTCTCGGAGCCTCCGTTTTCTCAGGCATAAAATGGGGGTGATGGTTGTTCCCCCTAACACGGGTATTGGCACACGTTCTCTGTAAAAGGGTGTGATGGTGAATGTTTTAGGACCTGCCGGCCAGGTGGTCTCTGTGGCAATGACTCAGTTCCACCGTTATATAATGAAAGCAGCCATCGATACCCTGTTTCCCCGAAAGTAAGACAGTGTCTTATACTAATTTTTGCTCCCAAAGATGTGCTGGGTCTTATTTTCAGGGGATGTCTTATTTTTCCATGAAGAAGAATACAGTACACATTTATTGTTCAACAAAAACAAAAACAAAAAGGAAATTAATTACCTGTCTACGGTAAGGTAGTAGTTGTCAATCACAAACCAGCTCACCGATTGGCCGCAGCACAGCTGGAGCTGTTCAGGCAGGGCGAGGTCTCTTTAAATCAGGAGTCAGACGCCTTACAGTAGCTTCGGGGCCTTTTATTCCAGGGAGGCCTTATGTTCAGGGGAGACCTTATTATTGGGGAGGTCTTATTTTCGGGGGATGCCTTATATTACAGCGAGAGGCAAAACTGGAAGTAGGTCTTATTTTCGGGGGATGTCTTACTTTCGGGGAAACAGGGTAAGACATAAATGGCTAGTGACTGTTAAAAACATGTTATTTACAAACACAGGCAGCAGGGGATCTGTAGTTTGCAGACTCCTAACATCAGGGGGAACATTCAACAGGATATATATCTGTCACCTGACCTGTGAAAGCCCCTCCACAGTGAGTTTCCCGTCATTATCTGCAAACCCACCTCCAGGGCCGGAGCTTTCTAAATCCCAGCTGGGATTGTGCTGCTGCCTCTGCTTACACCCCCCGTAGCCCCGTGCGGAGCCCAGGATGAGGCACTCGTGCCTTTCCTGATGCTGCGGGCCCTTCGGATGGCCCACCACTTCCACAGCTCTCGTCACTGTCCCCTGGACTAACCACTGCCCTGGCCCTCCCTGGGGATAAGCCCACTCAATGGCTCCTAACCCACCAGGCGGGCCCTAACCCAGCAGGATAGGCTCCCATCTCCGTACAGGAAGGGAATCAGGGTGAGGGTCCCGGTTGAGTCCTCTCAGACTGAGGATGAGCGTTCCCTTGCTGTCGCCTTAGAGGTGATGCAGTTGGTTGCATTGCAGACCACGTTCTTTCCGCTCACCTCATCCACAGTGGCGGAGAGGTGGGGGGTTGGAGATGTGTGGTGGACAGGCAAGGAGCTTTGCTGGTGGAGATTTAAACTTCATCGTTAGTTATTATCTGTACATTTCGGTTATTTGGGACAAATTACTTTACCCCTCAAATCTATTAATTCTAAATGAGGAAGGCCCTGTCTTACAGAATTGTGAAGTGAGAGAAACCTTCCTTAGGATACTGCTGGCCAACGCTTCTTTTTTTTTTTTAAATATATTTTATTGATTTTTCACAGAGAGGAAGGGAGAGGGATAGAAAGTTAGAAACATCGATGAGAGAGAGACATTGATCAGCTGCCTCCTTCATGCCCCCTACGGGGGATGTGCCCACAACCAAGGTACATGCCCTTGACCGGAATTGAACCTTGGACCTTTCAGTCCGCAGGCCGATGCTCTATCCACTGAGCCAAACCGGTTTCGGCTGGCCAACGCTTCTTGAGTCCTTATCATGAGCCGGGAACTGCTTTATGCACTTCATGAGTTTTAACTTATTTAATCTTCACAGCAAACAGTCTCTGAGGTGAATGCTGTACTCACCCCCAGCTGCAGGTGAGGAAACAGAGGTGCAGAGGGATCCCCAACAAGTAGCCTCGTTGTGTGAACTGACCCCAGAATCCACACTCTGTCCAATTCGCTCCACGAATGAATGGAGAGCGAGGGTAGGCTGCTGTGCTTAGCACATAGTAGGGACTCAAGAATGTCTCATCCTTCCTGCCCTTTGCCAAGATGTCTATGGACGGATGTGAGGGATCAGATTTGGTCTGTTTGGGTCTGACGTTGGTCTGGAAAGGTTCGAATTGCATTCCCAGCTTCTGTGCCGGGGACCAGGGAGCAGCTGGGTGCGCTGTGGATGGGGCGGAGGCGGGGGCACACGGGTGGGTGTGCGGCACCTTGCTCCCTCTCACCTGCACCCATTAACCAGCTGGAACTTGGAAATGAGGCGGCGGGTGCAGCGGGGACGACTTGAGGATGCCGTGAACACCTGGTGAGAGCGAGCTCTCTTTTCCCTTTAGAGCCCATTAGGTTTACGGCAACTCCTGCGCCGAGCGCAGACCTAATTAAGCTCAAACACGGATGCCTAAGTGAAGTTGGCGAGCGCCGGGAGGGTCTTGGCAGTGGAGAGAAGAGTGAGCTCTGGCCTAAAGCCAGGCTCCCTAGGAGGGGTTGCGCCCCTCCCAAAGGGGGGGCCAGGGGAGACGGCTGGGCCTTGACCTTCTGGGTTCCACCTTTCATTCCCTCATTGACTCCTAAGGGTGGGAAAGGCAGCGGGAGGCGGGCAAAAGTACAGTGGTACCTCGAGATACGAGTTTAATTCATTCCGTAACCTTGAGGCGTGGGAAACTATGAGATGCTTGAGTCGAGGTAAACTGGTGGGTCATGTGCAGCCGGCCGATCTGAACGATTACTTGTATCTCAAATGTTGCTCGTATTTCAAAGCAAAAATCGCTCGCTCGATGGCTCGTATCTCAAAAATCTCGTATGTTAGGGCACTCGTATCTCGAGGTACCACTGTATCCAGAGTTTTGTGTCTGGTGGATGAGGGTTTGCATCCTGGCTCTTCTATCCCTTAACCTTGATCGCTCGTCTGTGAAAGAGGAAGCCTGCCTGCAGGGATGTGGTGCTGCCCTCTGACCCTGTGCTCCGCCCGGAGGCTGCTCAGGAAAAGCGCTGTGAGGTGATGGAGGGTGGAGAGGGAAAGCAGCCCCAGGCGCATTCAGCCTTGCCTCTGTTTGTTCCTGTGACTCCTCTGTGTGAACTGCTTGCATGGAAACCTCGGTTCTCCTCCTCTCCCCGTGCCCTGCAACTGGGCGGGCGGGTCCTCCCTCCTGATACTGGCCTTGGCCATGTCACTTCTGATGGCCACAAGATGCCCATGAATCAACACAGTCCAGTCTTTTTTTAAAAAAAATATATATTTTATTGATTTTTTACAGAGAGGAAGGGAGAGTTAGAAACATCAATGAGAGAAAAACATCCATCAGCTGCCTCCTGCCACACCCCCTACTGGGGATGTGCCCACAACCAAGGTACATGCCCTTGACCAGAATCGAACCTGGGACCCTTGAGTCCACAGGCTGACGCTCTATCCACTGAGCCAGACCAGTGAGGGCCGCAGCCCAGTCTTGAACACACCTGCACACTGCAGCCGCTCTCACTCTGCTCCTCTGTGCTCCCCTGCACGCCATCCCCAGGTGATCTTGCTGGAGGATGAGAATCACATGGAGAAGGGCCATGTTACCCCTCTTGGCCCATCTGAAGGCCCCCTGACACCAGCTATGTGAAAATGCCAGCCCAGACCACAGAGCCAGCTGGCCTCGCACAGGCTCCTGGGTAAAAGTGCATGCTCCTTGCTTTGAGCCACCGAGTTTTGGAGCTGCTGGTTACACAGCAGTTACAGGGGCATAAATAGCAGGTCTACCAACCATCAAGTTTTAGACATCGCACAAAGCTCAGTTTAAGTTCCTGCTCCTTTAGGAAGCCTCTCCAAGAACACCATCCGGAGGTCCCCTCCTCTGTCTTCCCCTCTTTTCTCCTCCCCACTCTTCTCCCCCTCCCCCACCCCTGCCCATGAGTCTCAAGGGCTGTATTCTGCAGCTCTGTCCTGAAACCTTTGCTGCAGTTGGGCTCTGTAAGGGCAGGGCAGCATCCACTGACTCTGTGGCCTCAGGGCCCAGCACCGGGCTTGAATGAGAGCAGGAGTGAAGGAAGTAGCAGGTGAATGAACGGACATGTCCCTTGGAAGGGAGTGGATGAGCACATGGATGCGTGCCTGAGCCTCTGCCCACATCTCCCCCTAGGTTGCTGGTAAAGGGTGACGTTTGTCTTGTTTCCTCTTGCATTACCCAGAGCAGCCACTAGGAGTCGCCCCAAGGGTGGGCTAAGCTCTTTTTTTGTGTGTGTATTATGTTATGCCCTATTTACACTAACTCCATGTGGCAATAACACCAGCAGTGGGTATTTACAAAGCCATTACCATATTCCAGGCTAAATGGTGAATAGCTAGGGGAGGGCACACCATCTGGAAGTGCCCTTCCCTGTCCCCCCACCCCCCACCCCACTTTGAGGGCGGGACCAACATCACCCCCAGTGAGGAAATGAAGACTCAGAAAAACAGCTTAATTTGTCCACAGGGACATGATAAGTCAGTGCGAGAGCCAAGGTTTGAACCAGGGTTTGCTGACGATGGAGCCTGTGGTGGCGGGTGCCATCCCTGGCTTCTTGTCCTCAGAGGGAGCCCAGAACTGGGGACAATGGGTGGGTTTGAATGGAAGCAGATTTCAGTCAATCGAGGGAAGCAATCAAGCTGATTGGCTCCAGCAGCCGCCTCGGGCGGAACCACGTTCTCCTGGTTCCTACTGGCGCACACAACAGGACCTCAGAAGTTGGAAGGGGAAGATTCCCCTGGGCTTGTGCCTCTGGCGGATCCCAAGCCTCAGCAAGAGGAGTGGTGGATGGTGAGAGTCTGAACCTGCTGGTCCCTGTGTGTTGGGTGGAGCACGGGCCACATGCCACCCTCAGAAGGCAGCACAGCGCTACATTCTGGACCCTCTGGCCTACGTGGGATGTGAGGCAGCAGGGTCCTCCAAGGACCCGGCCCAGAGACCCACCACCTCTCCCTGTAAGCTGGTCCTAGACTTGAGGGAGGCATCGTACGTCCCTTCCGGTCGAATATCCAATTTGCCTGCTTCGGTTCCCCTTTATGAGAAATGATGCTCATCTATTATCTACCGCTGACTCGCCTGTTTCTTTCATAATTGATTTAAAATAGGCGGGGGGAGAGCCGTGATTATAGATGACTTCAAGAAAGAACGTTGGAGGAAGGAGATAGTGAGCTTACGGTTCCCTAGAGCTGTGGGTCGCTAGAGATGGGCAAGGACCGAATCACGAGATACTGGCTTTTTTTTTACTTTCGTTTTTTTGAGGATAGATTAAATGGCTTTGGGTTCCTCTAAAATTCTATGCATTTTTTTTCCCCTTTGAAGCCATCAATAGGAAATTTTAGATAGTACACAATATTAAAACCGGCACAAAGACAGTGGCAGTTTTGGTCGAAGGATGATTTCCATGATTATATATACACGGCAGCCCATGTATTATAATAAATAGCACACCAACGTGTTTTGTCATTTTTTCTTTCTTGTGGTTCTGGTGGGGTCATTATCGAGAGAAGAAAGCCTCTAATGACAATTCCCCGCATCGCGCCGGAAAGGCCTTTCATGTCTGGCCTCAAAGCAGATTGGGGGGGAGGGGGAGGTCCGGTGTGGATCCTCGCGTGGCCGCGGTCCCCAGTGCCACCCTCCTTTCTGCTGTTGGGTTCAAGGCTGGCCTCTGCCTTGGCCGCCCTGGGCATTGGCTGGGGGGATGATGCAGGGGGCAGATTTCATGGAGATGCAAGACAGACACGGAGAGATGGGCGTGAAATCACAATAACGCGGATGCTTTGAGTGCTGGGGAGAAGAAACCCCGCGTCGCTGACATTCCTTGCGGGCAGATAGAGAAGGATAGCACTACATCCAGGAAAAGGCAAAGTAACATTGGCTGCGTAGACAGGATCCAACAGGACAGGAGACCTCTAGGATGTTAAGTTTAATCTTCAGGCCCTGCAGCAGGAGTTGTGATGGGGTTAAATGTGGGGCGGGGACATAAGCAGGGGAGGAGGCTAGGATGATGGACGAATCTCACCCGGGTCCCCGTGTGGGAGGTGGTTCCACAGAGCAAGGCGGAGAGTCTGGGGAAGGGACACGTTTAAGGGGACAGCAGCAAAGACAGCATGGGACATTAGGAGTCAGAGTGCTTTGGAGGTGTTCTTGTGTGACTGCGGGAAGAACAGTCTCTGGTACCTGGGAACCGGTTGCCACTTGCATTAATTAGGTCTGGCTCACGGGAGCCGGCCTGGCCCTTCTGTTACGACCCGGTGTTTTTCCGTTGGACATAAACACCCTCACAAAACGCAGGCTTCCGGCAGGGTGACTGCGCACGTGTAATGAGATGAGAGAAAAGCAAGACCCTTTGTAATCTCTTCCGGGCAGGGCACAAACCAGGCCACTGAGTGAATCCCCAGGTGCCGGGCTACTCTGTCCATCACCTAGTTCAGGTTCAGCCTCGCTGTGTTTTTTTCTCCTAAAGATTTATTCAAACACTCATTACAGAATTTCCTCCACTTCCTGAGCAGCCAGTAGAGTAGACTCCACACCTCACCTCCTTGAACCCTTCCCAAAGCACCTAACAGGGGCTCATGTCCTGTACTCAGTCATCTCATACCCTCTCATCAACACTCCTCGTGGTTCCCATGAAATGTGTTCTTCCTCGTTGCAATGAGCCAGAAAGTCAACTTCACTTGATGACAGGTGTGTTCCTGGTGACCTTTGGGATGGGTGACTTTGACACCTGAGGCAGCACTCACTGTGGAGGGACAGTATTTCCAGAGAGCCTGGCACCTCTTTCCCATTGTCCCCATTGATTCCTACTGGCCCTCACTCTGGGCCTTCCCCAAATACGTAATTCTGTTCTCCAGGCCATGGCGACCTCTCAGGGACTTGAAGGCAGTGACATTGTTTCCGTTCCTGAGATCCTCTACGCTTGAACTCCCCTGGTTCTGTCTCCCATCAGTTCATCGCCTGGCTTCGTCCCTCTCCTTTCCCCCCAAGCTGGTGGAATCTGAGATGTCTCCTGTTCGTTCATGTGTTTTCAAAGGGACTCGGTGTTTCCCTTCACCCTGACTCTGAGAACAGGCCGTGCTGAGCACCTCAGCACCTTGGAATGGGGAAAGCACACACCGTGTCTGAACCCGTGCAGATCCAGGATGCAGAGCCCTGTCTCCAGGCCTCGCCCAGCAGCCCCGGCCAGCCTGAGCATGCAGCTCACATCCCGGGGGTGTGGGCTGCCATTGATCCTTACTTGAAGGCTGGCAGGGCTGTTTGGCTATTAAAAAGAGCCTGCCTTGTTGATGAATTATTTAAACCTCAGCAGCACCCAATTTATGCAAATCCTATTATCTATTTAAGGGCAGGTTGGCTTGGAACAGCTTGTAGTTGTGATACTTATTATTATTATTTATTTTTGGCTGAAAAACTGGCAAATGCAGTTGAAAGCGGAGTTTAATTTCACCCGAGTACTGCTTAGCCCAGAGCGACGTCCTCGGTGGGGGTGGGAGTTCCCTTGGGGTCCTGTGAGAATACTTGCCTCCCTGAAGTTTTTTCTTTTTTTTTTAAATATATTCTTATTGATTTGAGAGAGAGAAAAAGACAGAGAAATGATGAGAGAGAATCATTGACTTGCTGCCTCCTGCATTCCTCCTACTGGGGACTGAGCCCACAACCCAGACATGTGCCCTTGACTGGAGTCAAACTTGGGATCCTTTATTTATGTGTTTTTTAAAAATATTTTATTGATTTTTTTTTTTTTTTTTTTTTTACAGAGAGGAAGGGAGAGAGATAGTCAGAAACATCAATGAGAGAGAAACATTGATCAGCCGCCTCCTGCACCACCCCCAATGTGGGATATGCCCGCAACCAAGGTACATGCCTTTGACCAGAATTGAACCTGGGACCTTTCAGTCCGCAGGCCGACGTTCTATCCACTGAACCAAACCGGTTTTGACCAAACTTGGGGTCCTTTAGTCCGAGGGCCGATCCACGGAGCCAAACAGGCTAGGGCTCCTCCCTGCAGTTTCCACATAATCTGGGCCTGGGAGGGGCCCTCAAGGCCAGCTGGTTCAGTGCCTTTTTATTGCCAAAGAGGGAGCTAAAGCCCAGAGAGAAAAATGAACCTCTTCATGTTCCATCCGGGTTTTCGGGGGAATAAGGGCTGCCAATCCTCTGTGCTGTGAGGAAATGGAGATCAATACCAGAGCTCAGTGCTTGGTATGGCCTAGGCTTTCCTCCTGTGTCTGTGTGGTTGAGTGACTTACAGAGAGCTTGGTGGGCAGCATGGAAGAAAGAAATGTTCCTAATCTAGCCGAAACCAGTTTGGCTCAGTGGATAGAGCGTCAGCCTGCGGACTCAAAGGTCCCAGGTTTGATTCCGGTCAAGGGCATGTACCTTGGTTTCGGGCACATCCCCAGTAGGGGGTGTGCAAGAGGCGGCTGATCGATGTCTCTCTCTCATTGATGTTTCTAACTCTGTCCTTCTCCTTTTCTCTCTGTAAAAAAATCAATAAAATATTTATTAAAAAAAAGAGAGAAAAATGTTCATAATCTAGAGATAAGCAACCCAACCTCTCACTTGCTCTTGGCCAAGATATTGTCCTATCTGAGCTTCAGACCCAACTCTGCCAGTGAAGAATGAGGAGCGAAGAGGTTACATGTGGTCTCTATGGTTTCCTTCAACCTTTCCAGCGCCAGCCATGTGATAACTGATTGTTAGTCTGAGCGTAGCCTCGGCGCTGGCTTCACGGGTGTGTGGCTGTGCGGTCACTCAGGACCCACCCTCAGAAGGGCCCCACCCTTGGGTGAATGACACTTGGAAATTCTTCAGAATTTTTCAACAAGGGGACTTGTGTTTTCATTTTGAAATTGTGTAGTCAATCCAGGCAATACTATTTTTTGGGGGCCGGGGGTGGGAGTGGGGAAGGATGACACTGAAGAAGCTGAAGACCAGCTTCCTTTGCTCTGAATGTTCTCAGATAAACTGTCTGGTCTGGTGGCCCACTGAGCTGGCTCCCTTGTCCCCAGAGCCCCAGAGGAACTGGCAGCTAAATGTTCTCCCAGGGTGATGCTCAGTGGGCATTTGAATGGCTGAGCTGAAGATTTAGATGGGACCAACCAACCAGAGAGATTTGGCTTTGGAAAGATCACTCTTGGTGCCTGAGGTGAAGAATGATAGAACAGGAGGCAGAGAGGAGTCAGAAAATACTCTCAACACTCCCAGCAAGGAATGATGGGGCTGGGTTTAGGTGGCAGCAAGACTGGAATTTATTGCAGAAGCCAAGTTATCACAATGAACGAAAATGCTCATTAAAATGGTATCTGGTTCTCAATCCCCGGATACAAATTATTTAAATTCTTCACTGAATACTGATGAAAATATGAAATAAAAGCTCAGAAAATCACCAAAAATTAGGATTGCTAACCAGCCTCATGCAGAACCAAAGAGGGATTTCCACTAACTACAGCAGATGAAATTGGACTAAGAGAAACCGGCCTTACTTTTGTTCTATGAAACAGATCATTCGAAGAAAAGTAACGGGATTTCATGCTGTCTCCTTGTCTCTGAGACCCCGGGATGCTAAAATCTGAAAATTAACTGGCCATCCTTCTCCTGCCCTTCACTCCCTCCCCTGACTATGCTGCCCTCCTTCCTCCTTTCCCCTCCTCTGTCTGCATTCACTCTTGGACAGTCACTTGAGTTTTTAGCAGAAAATGTGCCTGTGTGTGCACTAACAGGGCCATATTCCAAACCATGGAGTTCAGGACCCACAAATGAGGTGCTGTAGGCCCAAGAATGAACATGGGTGAACCTCAGTATGGCTGCATGCTGGGAACTGTAGTTCTTCCATGTGTCTTACCTGATTGGGGAATGAGTCCTTGGTGTAGGGAAGATCCCTCCATCAAGGTGCAAGCTGGGCTGTGGGCTGCTGCCTACTTCAGCCAACCTCCTGAAGAAGACAGAGTGGAGTTAGCCACCATCCAGGAGGACAGAAAGGAGGCCAGCACTTTTCTTACACCGTATATTTTTATAGGGTTTAGATAGATTATGAATTTCTTGAAGACAGACAATGCAGGGACAGTGGAGGGGGGTAAGGGAGAGGGAAAAAAACCCGCAAGAAGCCATTTTGCACCGTTGGAAGACATTAAGAAGACATGATCTACTTGGGAAAAAAAAACACAAGAAAGCCAAAGGAGGTAAGTTGAGCTGAGAAGGATGTGGGGTGAGATAAAGGAAGAATTTCAATTAATCTTGTCAATGATTAAATCAAAACAAACTATAATTACAGGCTGTGGAGAATGCACTAACAATGAGAATACAACGTATCAACTGATGGGATATCACCAAGGATTTACCCAAAGGAATATTCAGAGCATTGAACAACTTTCTTATCAGGCAAAAAAAAAAAAAAAAAAAAAAAAAAAAAAAAAAAAAAAAAAAAAAAAAAAAAAAAAAAAAAAAAAAAAAGAACTGGGCATTCAACTCAAGGAGTGAGGGAGGAGACCACAGAATTAGCCCAAAGAAAGTAGAAGAATACTGAACAATCTTTAGCAATCTTAACAATTAAAAACGGGACAAAACGTTGGCATTCGACATTGGATAGGAGAAGGGGAATCTAAACGCTGATACAATGAAACCAAAATAAAATACTAGGTAGAGCTTCTTTTCTTAACACCTATTGTTATTGATTTCAGAGAGGAAGAGAGGGAGAGAATATTGATAGATTTAACTAAATAAAATAAAAACTAGCATGCTTTGAAAACTCCATAAACAGGTTAAAAAGTGAAATATAAATCAAGAAAATATTTACAGCATAGATGGCAGACACATGGTTACAACGAAGAAGGGTAAAAAGGAAAGTCCAATTAAGAAAGCGGGCAAACGACATGAATATGTAATTCATGAAAAAATGAAATATAAAGCCCAATTCTGCATAAACAAATGAAAATAATGAATCTCACCGGAGAGCAAAGAAATGAAAAGTTAAAACAACACGGACACGCTCTTTTCACTCCTTAATTCGGCAGGAGTGAAAGGCCATCCCCAGGGCTAAGTGAGCATGCGGAGGAAGTGGGCACACGCTCAGGCATGGCTGGTGCGGGGGAAAATATGTGCACTGTATGTGGAAGGGAATTTGGCCCAGCAGTTCTATTCCTAGAAATGGGTCCTGAAGAAATAGCCTTGTATGCATATGCTGATATGCAATGATGATATGCACTTGGGCATCATTTAGAATAGTGAAGTTCAAAACCAAGGAATCAGTTAAATGGTGTACTCCCACGGTATGGAATACCATGCAGCCATTAAAAATGAAAAGAAGAATGGTCACGCCATGTGAAATGCTCACATTATGTGGTTGAGCAGAAAAAGTGGCAGGCAGAACATCTCATGTATGTGCATTCGAGGGTATATGTGCACATTCAGTTAGGCAAGGCAGCGCGCATATAGGTGGGAGGGAAACTCACATGACATACAGTGGTACCTCGAGATATGAGTTTAATTCTGTAACCTTGAGGCGTGGGAAACTATGAGACGCTGAAGTGGCGGTAAACTGGTGGGTCGTGTGCAGCCCGCCGATCCGCACCATTACTCCTATCTCAAATGTTGCTTGTATTTCAAAGCAAAAATCGCTTCCTCGATGGCTCGTATCTCAAAAATCTCGTATGTTAGGGCACTCGTATCTCGAGGTACCACTGTACACCAAAATATTAATAGTGCTGTCTCTTCCTTATGCTTTTATATAGTTTCCAAATTTTCCACAGCACCCATGTATGACATCATCAGGAGAAGTATTAGAAAAACAAGCGCGGTCTCTTCATCCGACTACATCACCCATTTCCATTTTTCCTGACATCTCTGTTCATGTATAAAAACGTAGCCCAGATGTCAGCACAGGCCCCCGATTCTCTGGCTCAAGGCCTCCAGAGTGTTTGAACTCTTCTCACAACTTCTAGATGTTTCCATCCCACAGCTCCCTGGTTTTGCTCTCTTCCATGGTCCTGTGTCCGTACACATTCTTTTCCTTCCCATCAGTCTGAACACAAAGTCCACTCCTTCCCTCAAAGTCCCAGCACGCCCCTTACAGCACCTGTACAGAAGTTAGTAACTTGACCAAAGTGTGGCTGTTTGTGGGAAGGGGTAGCTTCCACCTTAAGCTTCCTTCTTCCCAAATTACTTCCCCAAACAAATGCCATTTCCTCACCCAAGGAAAATCTACAGAGGGTGGCAGGAGGGGATGCGAAAACTTCTCCACCTTGTTAGACAGACATATTGCAGAGAGCCTCACGCAAATATCCTGTTTGCTATTCACTGCCGTTTCCCCCCTTTAAAAATTCATCTTATTTTATTTTCGCTGCCTCTTTTATTTATATCGGAACATTTTTCATAAGGCTACCCAGTTTCCCAGAGTTATTATTTTTTTCATTGGAAGAATAGGCGCTCTACTTATTAGGACTACTTTCCCCTCTAAAAATACCCACATTTCTCTAATTCATTTTGTCCGCTGCATTCTCTCCACATCGACTTCGACGGAAGTGCTGAGCTTTCCTCAGGAAGGAAGGCTGGCGCTGATTGAGGACCCATTACATGCTGAGCAGGGTGCGAAGTGCTGTGTCTACATTCTCGCGGAGGCGCTGCAAATTCTTTCTGGAACGAGGCAGGTGTGTCAAGACATTCTAAAACCGCATTACCTCCGTCCAGCCTCGCAGGCAACCTGGGGAGCATCCCAGTCACGGGGGAGGACACTGAGGCTGACGGGAGAGAGCGTTGCTGGAGAGCGTATGGCGGGTAATTGCAGGTTTAGGATCCAGTCTCACGGTAGCCAGCTAGCACATCCCAGTAATGCACCTTCTGGTCGGTCTCTCTCTCTCTCTCTCTCTCTCTCTCTCTCTCTCATCGTTTTGGGACTAGAAGGTCGCTCACACAAAAAGATCTGAGCTGGGCCCTGGACCCATGATCTCAATTGAACTGGACTAGCTGAGGCCCACGTGAGGTGATACAGAAAACCACCCTTGACATTCTCCGGCCCCGGCATCCTCTCGACCTCCTTTCTCTCGCCAGTGGGCGGCGGCAAGGATCAAGTTCAATGTATCTCAACCTGAAAAGGTTTTACAAATGCCCCATGAGACCCCCTTGCCCCTTGCCAACTCGAGAGCATGGGCGTGCCTCCCTGCCAGCTTGTTTCTCGAACATCATTCCGCCTGCCTTTCCTTTCTGCCGCCGCACAGGTTGGCACAGCTCTCAGCACCTCAGTGCTTCCCAGGTGCGTGCCAGTGAATGAATAAATCATGCCATCTCAGAATGAGAGAGAGGAAGATCGGCCGAGGCAATCCTCTCATTATTTACTAATAGTGAAGAGTCTTAACCGGTGGGGATAGAAACATGACATGCTTACATTTCCCCGTCAGAACTGCCGGCAGCTGTGCCCGCTGCTCCCCACCCCGTTGCGTGCTGAGTGAAGGGCTCTCAGGATGGCGGCTCCGGCTGATTCCGAGACAGTCAGGAGCGTCGGGTGTTAACAGTCTGCGTTTGACGATTAAGATTCAGGTCTGTTTGTTTTTGAAAACCTCTCTCTCCCTTCCTCCCTCCATGTTCTCTCCCTCGATTTTTCTTTTCTATTTTCCTTCATGTGTTCACTAAACACTTCCTACCAGCCCAGCCCTGTCACCAAGCCTGTTGGAGCCTCAGTGAGTGCATCTGTAAAATGGGCAGACACTCCCCCGTTCTGGCAGAGCGGCAGGGATCAGTGAAGATAGTGGGTGAAAGTGCCTTGTAAACGTCATTGTGCTGTGCAAACGTGACAAATTAATATTTTATCCTGGAGTTTTGAATGTGACCAGGCAGTTGATTAGGATCATTTTGCCTGGATTCTTGCTTTGAAATTGCCACCGCAGATCCTACAGGATAAAAGGGACAGCTCTCTGCTCTAATTAGGAACTGATGTTAATGTGACGATAAACTTCTCTCTTCGTGTGGGTCCTTTTTTTTTTTTTTTAAATTACTGCTGAAGGGTGAAGAAACGTTTCTTCCCCCCGCCCTTCGTCTGGCTTGGAAGCCACAATAATATTTCATCGCCACTGCTTATTCTAAAAAATAGATTTCCTTTTCATCCTCAGCTGTGATTTGGTTTGCATTAATGCCTTTCATAACTCATACATTTTGCTATTAAAAATTAATGCTTGGCACTGACATAAACAAATGAAATTTGTATTATTAATGTTTTACATAGGTAAGGCTCTATCATAACAGATTCATCATAGCAGACTGTTTTAATTAAAAGATGTGCTGGTTCCTTGAACACATCTGACAGACTGGTTTGGGGAGAACCAGGGGTGTGAAAAATGACAGGTAGAGAGAGGGCATCGGCGATCACTGGGAGATCAAGTCGTTGGAAGCTACTGGCATTGCAGACGATGACATCATATGTAAACACTTAGCACAGAACACTTAGCACAGGGGTTGGCTCATAGTAAGTTGCTTGTTCTATTAATGGCAAGACTTGAATAATACTGCACACTTATTTGTTTATTCAATGAGTCTCTTTTTAAAAAAATATATTTTATTGATTTTTTACAGAGAGGAAGGGAGAGGGACATAGAGTTAGAAACATCGATCAGCTGCCTCTTGCACACCTCCTACTGGGGATGTGCCCACAACCAAGATACATGCTCTTGACCAGAATCAAACCTGGGGCCTTTCAGTCTGCAGGCCGATGCTCTATCCACTGAGCCAAACTAGCTAGGGCTATTCAATGAGTCTTTAGTGAACACCTACTACGTGCCAAGGACTATCTTAAGTATCTAGGGATATAGCAGAGAAAACAAGATCGCTGCTTTCACGAAGCCCATGTTTTAGTGGCGGAGACGAACCATATACAGGATGGCAGATAGCGGGAGGCTTACAGGGGAAACTGGAGTAGCGGCAGGGGTTACACTGGGCGTGGCAGGCAGTGGGAAGGTGTCGAGTAAGGCCCTGCAGAGCAGATAGAATAATTGCCATTTTGCAAGGGGGAAACTGAGGACAGGAAATGATGTTCCTCGATACCGCACAGCTAACGAGAGATCTTTATTTGGTCCCTTATATATTCATTCAGCTATCTGACACATTCTCATTAAATCCAGCGCTCTGCTAGGTGCTAAGGATGTAGTGGTGAGCAGAAGCAGTGTGATCATGTGGCTTGTGGTCTAACGCAGAAGCCAGAAAACAAGCAGATAACCCAACAGGGAACCTATATGAATGGCTTGGGGCCTATGAAGGGTTCTTGGAGTGAGGAATTGAGGGGAGCTTGTTGAGTGACTTGCGGGAGGTCCCCGGTGGGGAAGGGTCTGAGCTAGAAGCAGGAACTCCCCCCATCCCCCTGGGAGGACTCAGAGCTGGAGAAGCCTGGGCTTCCTCCTTTCCTCCCACAGAGGGGACGGGCTTCCCGGGAGACGTGGTTCAGTTCCAGCCACCTGGCCCCCTGGGACTCACTTCCTCGTTGCATATTCTGGGGCCGACAGTTCATCTCTCCAAGCCTCTACTCACCTCACTGAGCCAGAGTGAGAGCCAGACCAGGTAACCTATGAGGGAGGTAGGAAAAGTCAAGGTGCGTGGTGAGGCCCAGACACGGTGACCCGGATGAGGGTCTTGCATGGCTTGGCCAAAGGAGAGCGATGCTGAGACTTCAGTCTTGTGATCGCTGGGCTGGGGACCAGCTCCGGCAGGGCCATGGGCTGCTTTGCTTCTGTTTTCAAAACTGGGTCGAAGTCTGAGGTCTTCCCAGGGATGCAGAGGGGTACTGCCCAGGCGGGGAGCATGGGCGGGGGACAGCTGACATTCATGTGTATGTGTCTCAGATCCTGTCCCAACGAGACCAGGTGAGCTTCGTGAGGGTGGAGCCGAGAAGAAAGGATATTCCCTCTTCCGTTTTCCTCCGTCTGTCATCAGCATGTCTGAAATAGTCAGGAAAATAAAAGTAGCCCCTCTGTACCCACCTCCTATTTCTTTCCAGAAACGAGGGCTATTCCTCAGGGGTAGGAAGTCCTCTATGGGTGAGATGGTGACCCTGTGGATTAGAAGAGGGAAGCGGCCATAAGTACTGCGGACACTCCTTCACAAACGCACATTGTTCATGGGCTTTGAGAATTGCAGTGCAAGTCCGTTAGCAAAGGCACTGTACGCTGCGTGGTAAAGGTGATGATGTTGTAATTGCACATGACTGACCAGTGCTCCTGGGGTGTGGCTCTGCCAGGATGTGTGAGCGGCCAGTGGTATTTCTGGACACGAGGACCAGGCAAGAGTGGAAATGACTCGTCGAAAGACCTACGACATGCCAGCCACACTGCAATGTGTGTTGTCCATCATCACAGCAACCCCAGGAGGCAGCCCCGTTGGGTAGATGGGGACCCTGGGGGTCCGAGAGGGAAATAGCTCTGTTGAATCTTCAAAAGGGAGAGGGAACCAAGCTGGTTTGACATCATGAGGCCAGAGAACTAAAGACCAGAAGCTCGCCCTGACCAGTTTGGCTCAGTGGAGAGAGCATTGGTTTGTGGACTCAAGGGTCCCAGGTTCGATTCCAGTCAAGGACATGTACCTTGGTTGCGGGCACATCTCCAGTAGGGAGTGTGCAGGAAGCAGCTGATTGATGTCTCTCTCTCATGGATATTTCTAACTCTATCCCTCTCCCTTCCTCTCTGTGAAAAATCAATGAAGTATATTTAAAGAGCAGAAGCTGTATCAAGGTTTCTGTCGGGTAGTGCCCATTTGAGGTCAGCAGAGGGGGTAAGGAGTAGTCATTACTTCTCACCAAGGAGCTGTTGGGTCATGTGAAAGTGGGCAGTGGAGACTATTCATGGCATAGAATTCAGGGTGCTGGGGCAACCTGGGAAGGCTGTCGGGGAGCAAGGAGAGGAGTGATGACATCATAAAGTAGGATTGGGGGACAAGTCTCTGGTTGTCTGCCTTCAAGCCCTTCGTAGATCCAGAGGGCTTGGAGACTGAGGGTGGGGTGTGCTCTATGTGTCTACGAATTATTTAATTATATGGTTCTTCACCCACTTTCATTGTTGCTGAGCTCATGTTTTATTTTAATTAATGTTTTCATTTAGTTGCATGCACCACGAGGCACTTTCTCTGAGGGTATAATTAAGTTAGAAAAAAAATGGCTACTCTGAACATTCGAGGCTAGGAAACCAAGGCTCAGAAAGGGCAGACTTGTGGCCCAAAGTCATTCAGAAAGTGAGGGAGGAATGCGGGAGATGAAGGTCTTTGGGGAGGCCCCTGGGAAGGAGGGAAAACAGCAGAAATTGAGCAAAGCAGAGAGCACGCCGAGTGATATTCATGGAGCGCCTAGTACGTGGCCGGCACTGTGCTACACCTTGTATGCAGCGTTAATAGTATCATTTTATCCTCTCGATAATTCCACAGGCAATTTTTCTTGTTCTCATTTCATAGCTGAAGAAAGGAAGGCCCAGAGAATGAGGAGCCTCTTCAGATTCTAGCAAATGGTAAAGGGTAGAGCCAGATATGAGCCCATGCCAGTCTGTTCTCTAATTCTGGGTTTGTTTTACCTTTTTCATTTGGGGTGAGGGGAATACACAGGAAATATAGACAGCTACTCTGGAGCTTGGCACGGGAACCTTCTAATTAATCTAACCAAGAAGAAAGAAGTGAGGTTCTCTGAAGTCTCTGATAGAATTAGTTAATCTCTGGTGGTGTTTGAAGTCAACATTAGTCAAACTCATTTTCAAGAATAGCTTTAAAACTCTCATCATACTCTATCATCACACCACGACCATCACCATCACTATCACCACCACCATCACTACCACCACTACCACCATCACCATTATGACCATCACCTCCTATACCGTATGGTGCTTTTCACTTGACCAAGAACTTCTACCACATTTCATTCATTCAGTATATGTGGTTATATGTGTTGAGTGTCTCAACACCTGATGGGGAGATAGACAGCACCTGTTGCATTGTGCCCATTTCCCAGGTGGGGAAAACACCTCAGGCCATGATATAGCCAAGGTCATTGATCCTCTAATGCTGATTTAACACTCATACTGGTCTTTCTGATGACGAATTTCCCAAAACTGATGTTTGCCTGGGGAGCAGGACATAGGTGTTTGGGCAGGGGGAAGGAGAGGGGAGACAGGGAGTGTGGACATCTTGTTTCCTGAAGTATTCCTAGCATTTTCATACTGTCCTGCTCAACACTCCCTCTTCCCTCAGGGACTGCCATCCCTTAGGATAATGTCCAATCACTTTGCCCCCCAAGGCCCACCCCAGCACCCCTAACTGAGCTCATCTATAAACACACCAAGGACACTAGCATGTCATCATGTGTTCCCAGGAAATTCTGGGTCCTTAACAGCAGGACCCTGCCATTCACCTCTGTATTTCTAATGGCCTGGCGCAGTGGTCGGCAAACTCATGAGTCAACAGAGCCAAATATCAACAGTACAACCATTGAAATTTCTTTTGAGAGCCAAAAATTTTTTAAAAATATATTTTATTGATATTTTACAGAGAGGAAGGGAGAGAAATAGAGAGTTAGAAACATTGATGAGAGAGAGACATCGATCAGCTGCCTCCTGCACGCCCCCTACTGGAGATGTGCCCGCAACCAAGGTACATGCCCTTGACCAGAATCCAACCTGGGACCTTCCAGTCTGCAGGCTGACAAGAGAGCCAAATTTTTTAAAACTTCTTCTAAAGCCACTTCTTCAAAATAGACTTGCCCAGGCTGTGGTATTTTGTGGAAGAGCCACACTCAAGGGGCCAAAGAGCCGCCTGTGGCTCGCAAGCCGCAGTTTGCCCACCACGGGCCTGGTGTATAGTAGGTGCTCAATAGATGGCTGTCAAAGTGGTGGTGAAAGGGATCTTGTCCATTTTGGGAGGCTTGTTCACTCGCCCGCCTGTGGGGGTAACCGGTCTTTGCCGCACCTTCCAGACGCGCTGCGTGTCAGGTCTGCAGCTGTGTGTCTGGCATGAGCTCGCCTCCATTGCTGCAATTTGCGAGTGCCGGAGCCATTTAATTAAATGGATGGAATTGGATCTGCGAGGCTGTTATTGCTGATACTGTTTTCTGCGCACAGCCGGCTGCAGGGGAACCCACGGGAGGCCCGGGAGCAAGCGCCCCGCTCATTCTGGGCCCGGCCTCCCACCCCCTGCCCAGATGGCACCGGGGAGGCAGCCGAGTGGCTGGCGCAGACCTAAAGTCAGGAGTTCAAAGCCCTTCCGTGCGCAGGTCCCCGGCGGGGGCGCCTGAGCCGCTGACAGGCGCGTGCCTCGCCCCAGGAGGCAGCCGGGACGGCGTGAGCTAATTCTGCAGAAGGGAACCCTGCCAGCCAGGGCGAGCTTTCATTTGCCTAAGTTTGCATCAATAATTAATCCGACCTGGTTTTACACAAGACTTGACATAAAATTATTAGCTCGGAGAGCGTTTCTTGAGCTCGTCCCGGAAGAGGCGATCATGAGCCCAAGAACAGAGGGCCCCGGAGAGATTAGACTGGCAGCTCAGAAAGTCATTTGCTGCCTTTCCCCGTTTCCAGATCCCTCCTGGGCGCCCTGAGGCCTCTGCCATTGTCAGCCATGACATCCTAAGTCCCGGGTCCTCCCACTGCTCGAACCTTCCGTGGCTTTCCATCGAGTTCCTGATTCAGCCCCGACTCCCGATGGCATTCCCCATGTTTTCCGCTTTCTCTCTCACCACTCCTCTTCGTCCTCCTGCCACCGCCACACCACCTTCACCCGCTGTCCGTGTTGCCTGGACTTGTACCCCTGACCCACCTTTCTGTGGGTTGAACTCTTATCCTTCAAGGCCAAATTCATTGACACCTCTTCCGGGAAGCCTCTTCTGATGTCTCCAATAAGAGTCATCTTGTCATTCTGCCTCTGGTCTCGATTTGGAAAGGTGTCCCAGTCTGTCTTGGGCTACCTTATCTACCAACGTCTTCATCTGCAAGAGGGCGCGTGTTTCCTTTGGGCAGGAATCAGTACAGTGGTACCTCGAGATACAAGTTTAATTCATTCCGTAACCTTGAGGCATGGGAAACTATGAGACACTTGAGTCGCGGTAAACTGGTAGGTTGTGTGCAGCTGGCCGATCTTCGCTATTACTCCTATCTCAAATGTTGCTCCTATTTCAAAGCAAAAATCGCTCGCTCGGCAGCTCGTATCTCAAAAATCTCTATGTTAGGGCACTCGTATCTCGAGGTACCACTGTAATTTCGAATGGAGTGCCCGCTTGATGTGGGGCACTAGGGGCTCGAACCAAAGGAAGGAGGCAGAGCTGCCTTCACGGTCTCCCCTATCCCCCCAACCCCCGCCTCGAGTTGGATTCTTAGACTTATTTCTAAATTTGGCTAATAGCCCCAGTAGCTTCTCAGTTAGGTGAGCTTGCAACTTCATCTCTTTGACCATATTTGCTCTTCTTCATTTTCCATGGAAATGGCCAGTCAATCTTGTCATCTATCCTCACACACATCTCGTAAATTCAGTCTTGTTTCCAGTCCCTTTGCTCTGGTGACAGCCCTCCATTCTCTTCCCCTGGCAAGTCCTTTTCCCATATCCCCACCAGGGGCCTGTCCTGCTGCTCACAGCCACCCGCCCCCTCTGCCGAAGGCCAAAGCTCGGCTCTCAAAGCAGCACTCCCAGCCTCACTCCTCACCTCTGCCCCACCTCCCGCTGACCGTCCTGCTCAGACATCCTCTGCTCGCTACAGCCTCCCCGCAGTTTCTTGTGTCTAGAAGGCTCTTCCAGCTCCGTTTCCCACCCCCCCAACTCTCTACCCATTCTCAAGGCCCAATGCAAAGATCACCTCCTCTGTGAAGCTGGCCCCATTTCTCCCTTTGCAGACATAAGGGACCCCCTTGCATTGCTCAGACCTTGCAGATGTCAGTGGTTGCACTTCCGGTCTTCATTCGTGCATATGTCCCCACATTCTGTCTTTAGGGAGGGCCATGACCCCATCATCTCTGTGTTTCCATCCCCTTCCCCAAAGCTTGACACCAATATTTGGCCCATCACAGATATTCCATCAAAACCGGTTGAATTATTAAATAATCATGGGAGATTAGAAGTTGGAAATTAGAGAAGGCAGAATTGTGATCTATTGAGCAAGGATGTGTCTGTGATGGTGACTGCCTTTGTTTTGGTGGCTACTATTTCTCAGCCATCAAATAACACAGATGCCTTGCTCACCTGTCCCAGATTCGCTGGCCGGTTCATATTTCAAACACTGCATCGTGCCAGCTCCCAGAGAGCACTCAGACTTCTAGAACAGATGCCCGATATTGTGTTTTTAAATAAAGTCCCTTCCAAAACCAATGCCGGCTGCCTTCTCATTTGTGAGAACATATGTGTTAATGAAGACCTTCAGTGCAACCATTGGGTGAGATGTGGGAAAGGGGTCCCCAAACCAATATGGTCCCCACCTGCTTTGGGGTCAGACCAAGCACAGACTAGCAGGACCCAGCGTGTGGGCAATAATGATGTTTCTGATCACAGAGTCACTCACCCAAAGGTAATAGAGCTTTTACGACCCTCTCCTTGCTGGCAGCCAGCGGTAGCAAGGGGCCTTCACGAGGGAGAATTAAATCCTTCTGTTTGGAGAGACATCTCGGAGGTGTAGTTTGTTGAACAAGATGGATTAGACGCGTCCGGGTTTCCTTTGTCGATTGGCCAGCCTACCTTTCACCAGAACCATTTTCTTTTTTCACTTCCAGTCCCCGCACAATCCCAGCTGCCTTCTCGTTTCTTTCCAATAAATCTCCCTTTGTTTCTCCGGAGACTCTCCCGCCTGCCTGTCAGAAACTCTGCACAAAACAGTGTGTTTCTGTCAAGAGTTCCCTGTGAAGTGTTAACTATCTTTTGAACCCTGGAGGCAGCCGAGGCGGAGTGTGGGGACACCCATGTCCCCAAACCTGTTTACTTCCTTTCTGACAAGATCAGCGCCAACTCCGGCCTGCCTGCGCAGCCGCAGACGGAGAGAGGGCCCACGGTCCTGCTCAGCCTCCAAACACTGGCTCAGAAAGAGCCCTGAAGATGAGAGGGTGCCTGAGACCCTGCCCTTGGGTGACCTCGAGCCATCTTGCCGCCTCAGAGCCTACTGGACCCCACCATGCCATTGCATCGAGGTGAAGGGCTTAGCGACCGGCTGTGTGTCCATAGACTAGATGTCACCTCTTGTCCTCTCCACCTGCCTGAAAGTGGTAGCTGCTCCCGCGGGTGCCTTCCAGGTCTGTCATTCCATGTTTCACGGATCCACAGCCGCTAACACTTGTTGAAAATACGATTCTCTCTTGGGGATCCGAAGTCAATAGAAGAAGAAATGGTCTAGGTAATTCAGAGGCCCAGGAGAGACATTCTTTTAGGGCAGTAAAAGAAGAAGAATAAAATAGAGGATCAAAGTGCTTTTCCATCTCTTACCTTATTTGATTCTCCAGACACCGTTCTTGTGAGGAGAGAGCCCGATGCACAGAATATTCCTAGACCAGCAGAGCTACTGGGTGCAGATGTTCAGGTTGGATGCTACCCATCGGAGGGAGCACCCCCCATATTAGAAATACAGATCACTTACACGAGGGTCGTGAAGCATCCGGACCTCCCAGCTGGCACACGGGATTGCACACACACCCAGGGAGCCCACATACAGCACTCATGGGTGTGTATACAGGGGTCCCTGGCCTGACCCCACTCTGGATAACTTCTGAGATCATCCGCCTGTTCTCCTGGTGGCCCGATTCCTACCTGGTCTCTCTCTGAACCTGACACCATGGCCTCATCTGAGGGGTGGAGTTGGGTTTCCGACAGTGTGTTCTGCAAATGGCATGTGCCAGGCGGGGTGGAAGTGAATGAGGTGTGGGTGTGTTTGCTCACGAACCTCTGGAATTTTCCCCCGGGGCAGAGCCAGGCCGAACCGAGGGGGCAGTTCCACTCAGCAGCAGCATCACCTGATTCTGAATGAGACACGTCCATTCCGGCCATCAGTTTGAAAAGAAGCTGGAGACACGCAGTGTCCAGGCTAGTGAATTTCAGCTGATGGACAGATTAAAGCCAGGGCCACAGCTTTCTTGCCCTATACCTGTCTCCTCCTCCTCCTTTACCGGAAGGCCGCGTCAGGAACACCAGTTATAACTGGAGAGACCACCTCCCACATCCTTGCTGGGCCAAAGCTGGGCCGCTTGTGTTAGTTGGGGTTAACATACCAAAGGCACACTATAGGTTAACCTTGGTGGTACTATTTAGGCCTGGCTATGCTTTTCAAGGCTTTTTAAGATTAGTCTTAGCCTAATATTTCTTCTTCTTCTCCTGCCACTCTCCATATTACTCTGGCTTTTCCCCTTATCTGGATATCACAGGCTAGAAGCCACCACCTCTGGGAAGCCCCCCTTGATTCTCCAGTGCAAATGGCTTCCTTCTTTCTTTTATACCTGCACATCCTGACTAGACCAGAGTTGAGACATGAGTACATCTGGGGTATAAATGATATTACCACATTGCCCCATCCAGTGTGTGTGTGTGTGAGAGAGAGAGAGAGAGAGAGGGAGACTGTGTAGGTGTCTGAGGGGAGGAAGAATATGGAAGAAGAAGAGTGGGAGGATTCCATGGCCTCTGCCCCTTGTTGTCATTGATGGAAGGATGACAGCGGCATCCGGAGGACCTGGGTCCATGGAGACCCAGGCAGGAGCAGCTCTGCTTCAGGTCTGGGGCACAGTGCCATCTAGAGGTGGGTAAAGGCTTTCTCCTGCCCCCATAGGCTCAGTCCCAGGCCCCATGCTGCACCGTGGCCCCCCAAGCAGAGTTGGGCACTGCCAGGCGCTTGGCGGGTGGGTGGACTGTGCGCGCCTTATATAGAAATGAAGAACAGAGCAGAGAGATGGAGCCTGCAAACTGATGTGCGGACCCCAAAGGTTCTCTGTGACAGGTGCTTTCTCCCCACATACTTCGCTGCTTGTGACAAGCAGTGAGGGGGGTTAAGAGGTGGCCTTTGACCTCACAAACACCTTGGGATACTTCTTAATCTTGGAAATCTGGCTGTCGTCTTGACTTATCCACCATTATTCATTCCCACACATAAGCGTAGAATAAGTACTGACATTTATTAAACACTTCCCATGTTCCTATATAGATCATCGTCAGCATTATATCACCCTACTTAACACTGATGATAATCCTGCATTGTTATGCAGCCCACTTTACAGAGGGGGAAATAAAGACCAGAGACTTGTTAACTCCCATGGGGACTATCCAGCTAGAGAGTCGAGGGAACGACATCCTGACCCCAGTCTGCCATGCCTCTTCCATGCCAAATGGGAAGCTCACCACCTCCATCTGCAGCCATTTCTGAGTTCTTTCCCTCTGCCTGCTGGCTCCGGGCGAAACTCCTATCCAGGCCACGCAGCTGGACACACCTGAGATGCATCCCTTATTATCTGAGTGGCCATGGACACGTAGCTCAACTTTCCTGAGTCCATTTCCCCATAGATGGGGATTAAATAAGATCTTTTTAAACATGAGCAGAGTGCCTGGCACATAGCAGGTCTTCAATAAATGACGGCCATGAAGGTTATCTGTCTGTTCAATAAGCATTCGTGGAGGACACACTGTGTGCCGTGCCGTACCCTCTCCGTGGATGGATCCTGTATCGTAATGCCCGTATCCCAGTGAATTAGACTCTGCCCTGCCTCCTGCCCAGCCTTTGCCGGAGAGGAGCCTGCATGGCATGCAGAGTGGAGACCTTCCCCTCCCCTGAGGCCCGCGGGAGCTGATGCTCTTATTTATCATTTAGGAAGCATCTGCTCTTTGGTGAAATATCACCCTTGTGAACAAACAGTGCGGGCATTTGACCTTTTTCCACGTGCGCCGCCTGCTTTGCTCGCCGCCAGGAATGAAGCAGATCCGAGGAGGAGCCGTGTGTCGAAGGACCTTTCCAAAGGGTCGCCAGATGGGTGCCTGGGCGCTGACCCTAGGGCCGAGGGCTGCGGCCGAAATGCGTCGGAGGCTGTAAATGAATAAACCCGATCCTGTTATCCCGATGGGCCGAGAAACGGCCTCAACATCTGCAGGTGCAAACCCTGAACAGGAAGTCAGTCTGGCAGATGCCAGGGATGCGAGTGGGCACTGCTCTCCCTCGCCTGCTCTCTCAGGAGCACTTGGCGCCTGTCCAGTTGGCAGAGCCCAGGTGGCTGGGCCCCGCAGATGAGTCTGCAGGTGGCATCCGGGAGCTCTCTGGGGTTTGCCCTGGCATCTCTGAGAAGCCTCTGCTTCCTCCCAGGTCCTGTGACGGGGCGTGGTCGGGATGGAGGCTGGCAGCAGCAAAAGGGACAAAAGCCATTCTGTGAAGTAAGGGCCCCCAGACACTGCGCTTGGGCAGGAGAGCAAAGCTGTGGTCCCGACCTCACTGCCGAGAGGCAATGGCTCCTCCTGGGGTCGCCATAGTGTTCTCCTGAGGAGTGGCGCGCTCGTGCAAACTGCTGTGGCTAAGAGGCTATTATGAATTGGCTCTGTCATCACAGGCATTCACTGAGGCCTCCTGTGTTCCAGGTTCCTCCTTAGGGGCAGGGACACGGAAACAAACTCAATAACGTCATTGTTTTTGTGGAGTTCTCAGTCTTTAGTAAGGTCATGGCCAGGGTCAGGGTCAGGAGTGGAGGTGGGGAGAGGAGAGATGCGGAGAGGGAAGGTGAGACCAGGATAATGTCATCAGCTCGTGGTTCTCCGTCCTGTCTGGGAGGTGACTCTGAGGCAGTTCAGGACCTGCAGGGTGGGCCGGTTTGGGAATTGGGAACAGGGAGCATGAAACAGGTGTCGATCGGGAAATCACCGCCCCTTTACAACACATAGGATGCCCATGTTGCTGGGCAACAGGGTAAAGGAGGAACCGCAGAGTAGAAAGGCAGCCGGTGGCTGAACCTGCACAGCCCGGGGGAGTTTCTTCTGAGGGCATCAAGGGACCGCTGTGCTTGGGGACATTTCCTGTGGTAGCGTTTTCCAGGCTGTCCTGGGAGGGGCCGCAAGACTGGGGCAGGAGGCTGCGTTAAGTGACTATTGCACCCGGGCAGAAGGGCTGGAAATTAATATCTCAGAATCTAGCAGTTTCTTTGGTCACCTTCATAGTCCGTCACCAGTCAGAGGTCTGGAAATGGATGGGCTGCAGGTTTGGCAGGCGCAGTACCAGGGAGGAATTAAAGGGGCAACCCACAAGAGTGGGGTCAGCAGGAGGTATTTCCAATGCTGCGGAAAAGAGCCCGCCTGCTCCTCTCTTTTCATCTGCCTTATTTGCAGCCGGATCTCAGCTTCTGCAGAGGCATCAAGAGCAAACAAACACACGGAAATCAATGCAAACCCGACAGAAGTCCTTTCTAGCCTGGAGGGGAGAGATGGCCGGAGGTTTCCATTAATCCCCTTTCTCCTGGAGTGGGTGGGCTGGGTGGGAGGCAGGACACAGTGAGCTGGGATGGAGCCAACTCAGTCTGCCACTTGGTCGCCGGGTCACCTTGACCAAGATCCTTAACTCCTTTGCACCTCAGTTTCCGTGTCAGGAAATGCCAGCGTTGCCATGTTATAATGTTGTGGGCATTGTGATTTTCCCAGCAAAATATGCATCAATATAAACCTCTCTTTCCTGTCACTCAACAAAGTCTGATGACCAGTTTCTTGTTGTAGCTGAAATACTGCCATAGGGGTATCTTCTCTAGTTCAGTCTGAACTCCAGTTGTCGATCTTTGTTAGCCACAGTTCTCATGATGGAGGTTGAGTTTTTCATCTGAAAGCAGTCATGTCTACCAAAGTATAAATGTATATTCATTGACCAGGTGTTTCAGCCGGAAGGGTTTTGGCAAATAATCTGGGACAACCCACTTATTTTAGCACCAGGGCCCCTGGAGACAAGAAAGGACAAAGGAGAGTCTCAAGATCTTAGATCAGCGGTTCTCAACCTGTGGGTCGAGACCCCTTTGGGGGTCGAACGACCCTTTCACAGGGGTCACCTAAGACCATCGGAAAATGCAGATATTTACATCATGATGCATAACAGTAGCAAAATTTCATGTTTGTGGGTCACCACCACATGAGGAACTGTATGCAAGGGTCTCGGCCTTAGGAAGGTTGAGAACCACTGTCTTAGAGGGAGATTATAACTCAGGTCTCCTGAAATATAATTGCTACTCTTTCAATGGTTCATGATGAAATATTTATTTTGGGTATTTTTAAAATACATATTTTTATTGATTTCAAAGAGGAAGGGAGAAGGAGAGAGAGAAACATCAATGATGAGAGAGAATCATTGATTGGCTGTCTCCTGCACATCCCCCACTGGGGATCGAGCCCGCAACCCAGGCATGTGCCCTGACTGGGAAACAAACCCTGACCTCCTGGTTCACAGGTCAACACTCAAACACGGAACCCCGCCGGCTGGGCTTAGGTATTATTTTAATAGCAAGCAGATAGGAGAGCCTGGGAGAGAAGGGAAGAGACGTCTGAGAAGAGAAAGACTTGCACAGGTGAGGCTGCCCCCACAGTTGTCAGGGTGTCCTCTTGGGTTTTGGGGACCATGAAGACAAACACGCCCCAGGTGAGGCAGCATTACAGCCCCGGCTCCTCATTAGAAGAGGGAATGGGGTGCTCCTGAGCCCGCAGACAGCGGCCCTTCAGAGTTGCCTTGAGTTAGGGCGATGGGCTTCCTTCCTCATCATGGACCAGTGCTGGGATGCCAAGTGCCTCTGGGAGGGGGGCATGACCTCAGGGTGAGCCAACAGAGGAAAAAGTTCTCCATTCCTGAAGGGGGCACTGCGTGACAGACCAGGACAGGCAGGTGGCGGGGACAGGCAGGTAAACAGGGGCAGGCAGGCGACGGGGACATTGGCTGAGCTCCTGCTTTGTGCCTGACCCCGTGTCTCTGGCTGATGGTGTGGCACTTACTTCCCTGTCAGCCCAGCAGGCGGATCTTTGCATCTGGGTTGCACAGCAGAACGAAACTCAGGCCGCAGGACTTGCCCGCAGCTGCACAGTAAGAGCCACAGTGTCGGGGTTTGGGCCTGGCGTCCATGCTTGCCCTATAGTCTGCTCCCACATGGCACTCAAGGCTTCTCCAGGCCTAAGCTTCCAGGATCTACAAAGCCACCCCCTGCTGAGCTCTCTGTGGCCCCAGACTCCCCCTTCTCCCTCCCCCATGGGTGGGAGCCCCACTTCCTGGGTCTCCTTTTCTTCATCTCCCAAAGAAGGTCCCACCCCGCCATGGACCAAGAATGACTCTGCAGGTCAAAGGGCACGTACCCCAGAAACCTCCCCCTCCTGATTCCCCCTGCATGTCCTCTGTCCCAGCCCCCTCCCTGCCAGCGTGGAGAAATGCCTTCCTATCGGAGGGCCTGGCTCCAGCCTCGCCTCATTACACGCCCGCCCGGGGTGAGCTGGTCCCGTGTAGGGCAGGGAGGGCAGACGAACCAAACGACCCGGCGGGTGAAGGCTCCCTTTGGCTGGAAACAAAGTTGTTTTTTGCAAAAATCTTCCCTTGATTTCCGCCCGGTCAGAGGCTGTTTTGAAATTTTATGTGTTCCGGTCTTTTACCATTCTGCCTGGCTTGCTCTCATGCTTTATTGGGCAATTTTCAAACATTACACCTCAGTCCTGCCAGACTCTGGGGGTGGTGGGGGGAGGGTCAGGTCTCCAGGCTCTGATGGATGCGGAGGGGAGGGAAGGGCTGGAGCTCAGGAGAGCTCGGGAACTGGGCACCTCTGTCCCCGTGAGAACCCCGATCGCACCACGCAGCTGGCATTCAGCACCCTCCTCTGTGCCCCACCCTGTGGCGTCCCTCTCAGAGAGACAGTCTACCCAGTGGTTAGGGACGTGGCTCCACAGCCTCACCCAGGCTACGTATGATGAGCTCTTGGGCGTGGTATTTAGCCTCTCGTGCCTTGGTTCTCATATCCTACTTGCTCGATGGGGCAACTGTGAGGAGAGAATTACTTGCATGGAAAGCACTGGCACATGCCTGGCCCATAGTACGTGCTCACTAAATGTCAGCGAACACAGCCGAAACCGATTTGGCTCAGTGGATAGAGCGTCGGCCTGTGGACTGAAAGGTCCTAGGTTCGATTCCGGTCAGGGACATGTACCTTGCTTGTGGGCAGATCTCCAGTAGGGGGCATGCAGGAGGCAGCTGATCTGTGTCTCTCATTGATGTTTCTGATTTTCTATCCCTCTCCCTTCCTCTCTATAAAAAATCAATAAAATATATTTTAAAAAAAGTAAATGTCAGCAAACACAATCTGAACAGCTCGCCTCTATTGAGCACTTGCTGCGTATTTTATATCCATCTTCGTGTTTAATTCCCATAAACAGGACTTCATCTAGGTGTTGACTCCATTGGAGGGAAGAAGAACATGGAGCTCAGGGAGGTTGGGTACCTTCCCCAACATCACACAGCTGGTCAGAGGGGACCAAGAATAAAACCCAGGTCCGTTGGGTTTCTATGTCCAAGCACCTTGCACTTCCTGCCTTGTGGTAAAGATATTAGTAAATGTTTCCTGTCCCCTGGGAGACTCTGGGTTTCTAGGAGCAGAATCCTATTGTAGTTCATCTTGTAATCCCCGGAGCGCCTATCCCGCGGGGCACGGCTCTGCAGATATTTGTGCAATAACGGAATGATCTCGGGGAGAGAGGAAACTAATGACCAGCATTGAGTCCCTACCGTGGGCCAGACACTGTGACTGGCGCCTTTAAAGTCTCACCAGCAGGTGCTATCTGTATTTTACAGCTGAGAAAGTGTCAGGGACTCTCGTTGGTCCAAACTTAAGAAAGGAGATTAGATGCCAGATGACCTTTCTGTGGCCTTTGCAAAGCTATGCTTAGAAGAAGATGGAATTTTAATACCGAAAGGAGTTGCAGAGGCAAAGATAATGCACTCAGCCACCCCTCTCTCGTACATACCTAGGCTCTTCCCTGCCAGCTGCCCCACTCTGACCAAACTGGTCCAGTGCCTGAAGAAGGGGCTGTGGGGCTGTCTTTACATAGGACTGTGGCGTGGGGGTCAACCTTCTTTCATGAAATATCTGGCTGTGTGTATACACATTGCACTTGAGAAGGTGAGGACTATGGACTTGAATCAGACCAGCATTCTACTCACCCAAGGTGAGTGCAGTGTCCCACCCCAAGTCAAGTGCAGCTTCATGGTCAGATTCTCGGGAGCTTCACGTATCCATTCACTTAAGCATGTGTACTCAGCAATTACAGGTGATGCTCAAGTGCCAGGAAGGTCATGTTCCCCAAGCAGGCTGGATCCTGGAGTCCATGGGCCTCACATTCTGGTGGGTCATGGAGCCACCCAGTGATGCAGACTCAGCCACGCAGGGTCAGCAAAGTCAAAGTCATTCTCCTCCTTTGAGGCGGTGGAAGGAACGGGCGGAAACACAAAGAGAGTGTTTGATTTGGTGTGTGTCCTGGATTCATTCAAAGGGCCTGAACTCTGTGCGGAAGAGAGCGGTAGAGATGGAATTGAGGCTAAAGAATCAGTCAGACCCCAGTTTGAATCCTGGACTCACCACAAAGGAGCTGGGTGAATGTCCACAAGTTGTCTCGCTTCTTCTAGCGCCAGTTTGCTCATCTCTAAAGGGGGATGAAAATACTAGCTTTATAGGCTTATTGCTAAAGGTGAAATACGCGAGCATAGTCTAGTGCAGTGGTTGGCAAACTGTGGCTCATAAGCCACAAGTGGCTCGTTGGCCCCTTGAGTGTGGCTCTTCTACAAAATACCACATGCGGACGATTGAAACTTGTGACCCATATGCAGAAGTTGGTTTTTGGCTCTCAAAAGACATTTCAATCGTTGTGCTGTTGATTTTTGGCTCTGTTGACTAACGATTTTGCCCACCACTGGTCTAATGGCTTGCAGTCAATAAACATTAGCCTCACCTGTCTTCCCACACTCCCAGCAGCCCCCACGCTGGGAAACGCGTAAGAACAGCTCCTTCAAGGAGCTCCCTGCATGGCCTGTAAGCCTTGGGAGGGCAGGTCAAAGGTCTCCCTATTCTCTTATGTCCTCAGTGCCCAGGACTACACCTGGCCCAGGGCCCACACTCAGGTCTTATTTGTTCCTTACCGACTCAACGGATATGTTTTTAAATAACAAAAATCCGAGGCAGAAAGTGGTCAGTCTTTCAGAAGAGGTGCTCAGGGCTGCAAGTGACAGCCACGGTGTCAGTGCTCAAATTCCCATGATGGCCGGGATTTAGGAAGAGGGAACAGCATCCCAGGCTGCCCACTGAGGGGAAGTCAAGTGCAAGAGAGCAGAGGAGAGGTGGTGGGAGCTGACGCTGGAGCAGTTGGCAGGGCCAGGGCCTGGAGGACTTTGAACTTGATCCCGTGCGAACAGTGGAAGGGTTATACTCAGGGGTGTGGCACAGTCAGGCTTGCATTTTTGTGAGATCACTTGGGGTGGCTGGAAGGAACCCAAAAGCAGAGGCAAAGAGACCCATTAGGAACCTGCTTGCAGTGGGTGGGGGGAGAAGATGACGTGACTTAGACCGTGGCAGCGGGAATGAGGAGGAGAGGAAAGTCCGGGAGGAAGAGGGGGGTGCACAGTCTCTGGGACTTAGTGCTCATTAAAGATCTGGGGTCAGCACCTGCTGGGAGAGGAGGGTAAAGCCTTTTTTTTTTTTCCCTTAAATATATTTTATTTATTTTTTTTACAGAGAGGAAGGGAGAGGGATAGAAAGTCAGAAACATCGATGAGAGAGAGACATCGATCAGTCGCCTCCTGCACGCCCCGCACTGGTGATGTGCCCACAAGCAAGGTACATGCCCCCAACCGGAATCGAACCTGGGACCTCTCAGTCTGCAGGCTGATGATGCTTTATCCACTGAGCCAAACCGGTCTCCACCAGGTGGGAGGGCGGTCTTCTCAGAGCTCTCTGCTCAGGCCAGAGGGATCGCTGGCCTGGGGCTTTCCTCCTGGGGCTGTCAATCTGGTAAACAAAAGTGTTGTCAAAGCGCCTTATTGAGAAGTAGTTTAAATTAACCTTGACAGGTGGATTAATAAATAATAAGGCCTGAATGGCTTATAAAGAAATCAATTGCACTATAAATATTTTTTAAAAGCACATGCTCAGCGCTGACCTGGCGGAGCTGCGGCGGTCTTGAACCACTCCAAACGTGCCCAGGCTCGGTCCCAGGGGATCTCAGGAGGCGCGCCGGGGGGCAGATTACTGTACCTTCCGGATGGCTAAGGACATTGAGTGGGTGAGGACGCTTTGAGGAAAGTAAGGTAATTTACCCTCTTTCTCTGCCTGTAATGTATGGCACGTGATCTAGGCATGCCTCTCTTTGCAAAATATACCAGGACTTTGCCCAGGCCGCAGGGGACCTACAGGGTCATGCGATCCAGGGGTTCTCAACCCTTCCAGACTAATATTTTGTGATGCTCTCTTGATTACCCCGAAATGGGATTCATAAAGCACATAACCCACCTAGACATCTCATTTTAAAAATCTATATAATGCCCGCGCAGCCAAGTAAATGAAAAATAAAAGGCTAAGTGAATGCGTAATAAAATAACTTGTATGTTGATTGGAGACGGAGAGGATGTGACTAGGCTACTTTCATCACCGCGGTCAGAGGATTGCTGGATGGAAACTGAAATTTTCTGCGTGAAACTGGCCGCACGCACAGCAGGGATTTCCGAATGGTGATTTTCTGAAACAGCGGAGATCTGAACAAAGGATTGAAAAGTTCCTCCTTCATCTGCATGGTCGTTTCATTCCCAGCAAATACGATGGGAATTACAATCAAGCAAAAAATTCTCTGTGTCTGTATGGGAAATGAAACCAGGATCCAGGCCCAGGTGCTCACAGCAGGAAGTTTTTACTGTGTCCGGTGGGACATATCAGAATCGAGTCAGAGTGGTCTGATTCTTTACCGGGCAGGGCCTTCCTGTGTGCTGCTGGCTGCCCAGCATCCAAATGCCAGCACCGTCCCTCCCATCTACATTGACAACCAGAAGTACCCCTGGAAGTGTCCAAACCATTGTTGGGGGGATGAAGAACTGACTATATTGAGATCCACAGGTCTCCTCCAACCTCCCTGTGGTTTGGATGGAGAACAGAAGTCTGGCAAAGGGAAGGGCCTGGCATACAGTCACACGGAGGGTTTCTGGTAGACCAGTGGTTCTCAACCTTCCTGAGGCCACGACCCTTGCATACAGTTCCTCATGTGGTGGTGACCCCCAACCATGAAATTTTGCTACTATTATGCATCGTGATGTAAATATCTGCGTTTTCTGATGGTCTTAGGCGACCCCCGTGAAAGGGTCATTCGACCCTCCACAAGGGTCACGACCCACAGGTTGAGAACCACTGCGGTAGACGGAGGCTGGGACCCGGTTCTCCTGTCTGCCAGGCCAGTGCCTTCCTGTTGGCCTGACGCTCACCTGCAGAGGGGCCGGGGCGGAGGGGGGGGGGGTGGGAGTGTAGAGTGGACCTTCCTCTGAGGCCTTTGCAAAATGGCCTGAGGAGGATCGTTTTGCCCAGTGGATGTTCAGGCCCTAATCTGTCAGGTGTGTGAGCTCTAGACGTTGGTTACTGTGTGCCTATTCTTAAAGTGAGATTCACCTACATTTTAAGGTATTATTATTATTATTATTATTATTTTTATTTTTCTCCCCGCCCCCGCCATCATCTGATTCTAAGCAAAGGCGAGTAAAAGACCATAGATAATAGTGTGTGCTTTGTGATCTAAGGAACTCTTTCTGCATAAAAATTCCATCCCACCAGATGGCTGCAATGCTTAAAATTATCCCATACCTTTGAGTGAAGGCATTAAAAATTTCCCTTTAAAATGCAAGCATTTAAATATAGTCATATGAATTAATAATCTCTCAGATCCTTGGATTGTTGTTACTTTTTTAAGTTTATATAATGAAGATAATCACACATTTCCTAGGGATGTTAGGAGGATCAAATGTGATTTATGCACACAGTTAAAACACTTGCCACGTAGTAGGTGGCAAAATGTTGTTTAGCTTCCCAATTCTTCATGAGGTCTGGTAGACAGAAGGCACACATATTAATACCCTCTAGAGCAGTGGTTCTCAACCTTTCTAATGCCATGACCCTTTAATACAGTTCCTCATGTTGTGGTGACCCCCAACCATAAAATTATTTTGTTGCTACTTCATAACTTTAATTTTGCTATTGTTAATGAATCGTAATGTAAATATCTGTGTTTTCTGATGGTTTTAGGCAACCCCTGTCAAAAGGTAATTCAACCCCCAAATGGGTCCTGACCCACAGGTTGAGAACCATTGCTCTAGAGTTAATCTCAGGGCAGACATCACTAATCGATCTCAGCATTCAGACACATGGGGCAGACATCACCCTCACTCAGCACTCATATGGAAGGACACCATCGTGGACTCAATACCATCTCGATTCAGAGCATCAGGCAGCCAATGCTAATCTGAGCCAGCACAGAAATGGATAGCTCTGTTTGCCTTTGCCTTATGTAATGACTGGACAATTTACAGTTGGATAGGAGAGTTAACTATTCTATAATTCCATGGTTCCTAGATTCTAGAAATCAAAGATTCTATGATTTACAACTTGGAGGGTCCAAAATTCTGTGACCTACCCATCGTTTCCTTGTGCAAGGAACCCGAAGCAGGCTTTCTTCCCGCATCCTCCTTGGTCACTTTGAGAAACTACTCTACTCTGGCTCTCGGGTCTTCCTGGTGTTGCTGCTGGTTCCCTCTAGATGGCGCCTAGCCCTCTGACCAACACTGCAGGATGCTGGGCCCTTGAGGTGCACAGCTCCCTTGAACTTTGAGGACCACTTTTGTGCTCTCTAATTTTTTTGTTTTTATTTTATGTTTTTATTTATGGACTAAGGTAATACATATGTGTCCTTATCCCCCCATTGCTCCTCCCAACCCCACTGCATGTAAGTCTGTAATTTTCTTTATTTTTTTTTTTTCAGTTTGGGTAGGTATTTATTAAAAAACTCAAGTGGCCGAGACCGGTTTGGCTCAGTGGACAGAGTGTTGGCCTGCGGACTGAGGGGTTCGGGGTTCGATTCCGGTCAAGGGCATGTATCCTGGATGCGGGCACATTCCCAGTAGGGGGCGTGCAGGAGGCGGCTGATCAATGTCTCTCTCTCATTGATGTTTCTAACTCTCTATCCCTTTCCCTCTCTGTAAAAATTCAATAAAAAATATTTTTAAAAAAATTTAAAAAAACTAAAGTGAATGTGGCAAAGAAAAATAAAACAAAAACCCTGACACATACTTTAAATAGCAAGCATCTGACACTGTTTATAAAGCTTTTTCCACTCTACTCACCTAATCTTTCCTAGCATCTATGGTCAAGGAGGGCTTGTAGCTTTATCCAGAATTCCAGGCAGGCGCCCCCAAAGTGTGGGGAGAATGCTTCAACCCTGAAGGGAGCACAGGCATTCAGAGGAAGCTTGGAGGTGACCTGGAAGGTGTCCCACCAGAGCAGAGCTCCGAGGGAAAGATCCTCATCACCACATTACAAATGTGGAAACAGAGAGGTGGAGGGACTTGGCCCAGGCCCCCCTTCAGGTGGAGAAGGGGTTCAAGTACAGCTACCTCGGGAAAGACACAAGGAAGGGAGTGGGAAGAGCACTCTAGCCACCAGCTTGGTGCAGAGGTTCCGGTAGTCCTGAGGGCTCAACATACCCACGGGTTTGGGGAAAGACCGTCTTTGGGGACGTTACTGTGTCTAACACATGATCCGTGTCCTCTCTGGCATCCAGACTTCTGCATGAACTGTCCCTGCTGCTGGAAGTGCTACTTCCCCATCCAACCTCGCAGACTTCTCATCTTTCTTTAGGACCCAGCTTCAGTGTACCCCCCTGGTGAAGTCTTTCCTGATCCCAGAGGGTGAGCTGGTATGGACTGGAATTTGATTATTTGTTCTCTTTTGAAAAGAGCAACATGAGCTTCTGAAAAGAGCAACCACGGTTTACTCAGCTCTTCACCCAGCACCTGTTCGCCGCCTGACACATTGTTTGTGTTCAGGAAGAGTTTGTTGATGAGGAGAAGGGACGCAGCGGGAGCCGGAAGTCGGGGGGCCTGCTGTTTTTCATTATAGAATTAGCCAATTTGATTTCGAACACTCCCTCAGCCCCTCTCCAGGCCTAGTTCTCCTCGCCTGCAGAATGAGCACCAGGAACTAGAGGAATTTGGTCTCATTGCCATGACGAGGCTTAGCTGGCAGGGCCTACGCAGTGGCTTTGAAGAGGGGGAAGCTTATTTCTCCCTCATGTTGAGCTCCAGGAGTGCTAGGGGTGGTATTCCATGGTGTTCTTCGGTCCAGGTGCCTTCCAATCCACCCCTCCCTAGCATACGGTGTGCCCTTTGACCTCAAGGTCCAAGGAGAAACTCAATCATATCTATGTCACAGGAAGATGGTGGAAGGCAGGGTAAGAAGGGCAAGGAATGCCCAACAGCTGAGGTTCCTCAAAGTTGTCAGTCAACACCCATGCTTACATCCCTTAACTAGAATGAAGTCACATGACCACTTCTTGCTGCCAGGGAAGCTGGTGACCGTTGACCAGCACGGATATTGGGGGGTCTCTAGCAGCCTCTGCCATGGGCTCTAATTTCCCTTCACACTGGCATTCTGGGATTTTTAAGAGAAGCTAAAAATTCAAGGATTAAGTTTTAAGATAGGCAGGCTGGCTTCTGTTGTTGATGCTTCATCCAATATCATAAAGAAGTCCTGAATTAACATAGACAACATGAATCTGGAGGAAGGCAGAAGACTTTCGTCTTAAGTCATGATGGCGCTGATTGGCCCCCATTTACACAGAAGCTTCCATAGTTCCTCTCCACCCTCGCTAATTGATCTGGGATACGCAGGTTAAATAACTGGCTTATGAACTTGAAGTCCATTACGAACTTTCCCCTCTCCCCTATAAATAGAGCAAACATGCACCCTGACTTGCCTCCATTGTAATGATTGAGAATGCCCCCTCCCCACTCAAAAACCTATAAACACTGTGGCATGTAAGTAGAAAAGGGGCATAGTGCCTCATATTTGAACCTCAGAAATCTAAAAACCTATAATTCAGAATTTGTAAAGGTTTGGCCCAGCAGGGATACTGAGAACATGAGACAGTCTGTAAACGATCTGAGATATCCATCTTCTCAGGACCTTCTCTTGGGTCTTATCTCATTCATTTTAATGCCTCAAGTGTTGAGGATGCATTGTCTATAGGACAGGTGGCTGGGTGGATGAATGTAGATGGTTAAGATAGTATTTTGGAAAGTGGAGGAATTGAGGAGAGATCTACAAGTCATAACTTTGAAATCTCCCACACTATTTCTGAACATCTGCTCTGCAGTGGACTGACACGTGGCTTTGCCTGATTTCTATAACATGGAGCAGACCGCATGGGCAGTAAAATCTAAGAAGACTTGATCAATCAGAAGGGGCCAGAGCTTCAGGGGAAGATGGATACTGTGGATGGAACATCTGCCACTCATTTTTGGTTCTGCCAACACTGTGTGTTAGCTTCCCAGGGCTTCTATAAGTAAGTACCCCAGACTGGGTGGCTCAAAGCATCAGAGATTTATTCTCTCACAATGCTGAAGGCTGGAAGTTCAAAATCAATGTCTGAGCAGGATCATGGTCCCTCTGAAGGTTGTAGGAGATAGCTGTTCCTGGCCTTTCAGTTCGGGGGTTGTGTGCAATCCTTGGTCTTTCTCTGCTTGTAGACACGTCACTTTAGTCTCACGCTCTGTCCTCATATGGCGTCCTTCCTGTGCATGTCTCTGTGTCTGTCCATACTTTCCCTTTATAAGGACACCGGCCATTAAAGTCCACCTTAACCCACAATGACCTCACCTTGAGCTTGGGTTTTCTGATCTCTGAAATGGGAAAGCGAACTTCTACCACGTTCCTCCTCAGTTTACTGTGAGGATTGAGTGTGTGAATAGATACAGATGAGCTTTATAAATACCGACATTCCCTGCACATGTGAGTTGTGACTATTACATGGGAAGAAAAGGGACCCATGGCTTTTAATGTGGGGGGAGGGAAAGTATATTCGTGAGCAATTTGGTTTGTCAGAGCTGAGGCTCAGCACTTAGTTGGCACAGGAGAATCTTCCTGCTGCCTTTGTTTTCTCTTGAAATTTTCGTCCTGCTGTTTGTCCCCTTAAAGGGAGACCACGGAGCCCTGCTGTCTCCCAACCCACCTCTCCTCCTGCTCCTCCTTATGGGGGCACTGAGGACACAAAGGAAGCTTTGCCCTGCAGGAAACAAGGCTGCCAGGAGTTCACAGGAAACCTGTTTGAGGTTTAATTTATCACGGAGTGACGGGAGATCTGCCCTGTCTGGAATGGGAGGCAGTGAGCAGAGACCCAAATCCTGTCCGGCCCAGAGAAGGCAGCTGGGGCCAAGGACTGCAGTCAGTGGCAAGAACCAAGGGGAGGTCTCCTGGGATCGCACACCCCAAGGCAGAATGAGATCTCTTCGAGTGTGTGTGTGTGTGTGTGTGTGTGTGTGTGTGTGTGTTTGCTGCTTTGTCTGGTTTCTGGTTTCTTCCTGATGCCTCTCCATGAGCTTTAGTTTTCAAAGCATGTTCACATGCTTCATTCTGTGTGATGCTTACAGCAAGCCCACGAGGAGGTTGGTTTTATTGTCCCCATTTTGTAGACAGAGAAACTGAGGCCCAGCGTGGGAAGGGACTTGCTCAAGGTCATACAGCAGAGCTGGGAGAGTGGTGGGTTTCCTTACCACATGACAGCGTCTGCTATGGTCACTGTGGCTTTCCCGTGAGTGCCCTGCAGGCCAGTCCCGAAGATGCTTCCCTGTCCCCTCCCGGTCCCCCAGCTTTGGAACTCAGAAGCCCTCCTGTCTGGCTACTTGAGCTCTCCTTCCAGACTGTCTCCTGAAGTTGCCAGTCTGTGTTCCTCTCCCCTTCTCTGAACTAGGCACTGCACAGTCTTCGTTATTACAGAAGCATTCTCAAATTGTGTCATTCTTGGTTCTAAAAGTGCAGCTTATAATGTCAGAGAGTAGATATTTTTCTAATCATGGGATGATGCATTTTTCCAAAGCACCTATTACAGGGCTAAGAGCATGGTGGCTACTCAGCAAAGGTCTGGCTGATCGGTAATAATAGTAATAGCAATGGCCTTTCATTGAATGATTATGAGCGCGGGGGAGAGAGACGTTAAGAAGCAAGGAGTCCCAAGGATGGGCAATGGTTGAGGGAGAACCAAAAAAAAAAAAAAAATGCCGGCTTGCTGTAAATAGCTCTCAAGGCTCCCGGGAATAGCCTTCAGTAACAGCTAGGTGCGTCTCTCAGGCTATTGTATGTATTCCTTAGCATTGTGTGATGTAGATGCTGTTATTCCCATGTTCAACGAGGGAAGAAATTTAATTTCAAGTAATTGCAAGACCTCATGGTTCGAACAGGGCAGAGCCAGGATTTAAACTCAATTCTGTCGGATTTCAAAGCATTTTCCCGGAGAGTTTTCTCAGGTATCCGTTTAAGAGCATCATCTTGCAGGTGGTAGGTGCTTCATCAATGCTAATGCATTAAGTGAATACATGGGATCTCACAGCAGTTCTGAGAGAGACAGGGCAGCGTATTTATTTGCACTCCTACTTGAGCCCCAGACACCTCCCGAGTTCTCCAGAAACCCCAGTTGGAGCACCGGAAGCCAGACTCGGGGGAAAGGCTGCAGGAGGAGTAGCGGGGGCCCGGATCCAAGGCCCATCCTCATGGCCCTGCACCAAGCCGATACACAGACAGGGATGGGGCTGAACGGATGGTACCTGGAGATGCCAGGGGGTGGGACGGGAGGATTGCATTTCATCTCAGCATTTATATTTCCCCAGAGTGGATCCCACTGCGTTTCGAGGACAATGTAAAGCGCTTAATTGAAATCGGTAATTCCCCTGCTCATTAATAACTAATCTGGGGAAGCAGAGAGCTCCACCACCACTAATGACGGGAAGGATGCAGATGCAGGTCTTTCGAGGGGAACAGCGAGTCCCCAGTTCATTTTACAGTTGATTAGAGTGAGTTAAACTTCGCCTGGCTTGGAAGTTGTACATTTCGTGTGAGAAAGTTGGCAGTTTGGGAAGTTATCACAAGACCACAGGTGCCTTGGCGGGCCTCCAGTCAGCATCACTCATCCTGAACAGCGCGGTGACCCCGCAGAAATGGGTCTGGGATGCCATCACACAAGATGGATAATGCGATGGAACCTCATTAGTCTCGAGGAAAGGGGAGACGGTCATCAAGGGCAGATTCTCAGGAATCCTGCACAGTAGGGGAGCTGGCCGCAGCGCCCCCTGCTGGAAGAAGTTACCGTGCCCCATGGGTGTGGCTGGATTTGGGATCTTGGCTTCTCTGCTACCACTGAGGTGTCTTGCTGCCTTGGGCAAGGTTTCCTCTTTTTGGGGACCTCAGTTTTGCCATCTGTGCAATGAGATGGGTAGGAGTGACGAGATCAGACCTGTTATCCTGGAGTCCCCTTTTGTGGGGGTGCCATTTCTCAGACCTTGTGGGAGGTGATTTACTTATAACATGCGGACAGTTCTTGGCTTTCCCTCAGCTATTGCCCACACTCTGGGATCCTTTCTTCTTTAAAAATCTCCCTCCCTTGCTGTTCTATTTTCAAATCTCCTTGCATCTGATTATTTGCATTTTACAAATATGTTCACATCCTAGGCACTTTGCTCCTATTCTTTTATTTATCTTTGGGTACCCTTTTCATCCTTTGGACATTATCGCTACCTGGAAGACTCTTATTCATCCTTCAATACCCAACTCAAATATACTCTCTCATTGTATTAGTTTGCCTGGGACAGTATAAAGAGCCTGCCATGTGGAGCCTTTAGGCCCAAATTTGAACCCTGCTTCTAACACTTATTTGTGACCCTGAGCCAGTTATAAAAAGTTTTAGAATCTCAAATTTATTACCTGGAAAAAAAATATGTGTTCATGTATATTGAGGACTCAACACATATTAGTAGCTCAAAAATGCTCTTTCTTGGCATCTAAGACAGAGTCAACTTCTTCCTCTATTAAATATAGGCAACGTTTTCCTATAAAGGGCCACATAATAAATATTTTAGACCTTGGAGGCCATCTGGTCTCTGTTGCAATGACAGATACAACTCTACTGTTGTGGTGGTGTCCAAGCAGCCATAAAGAATATGTAAATGAGTGGGTGAGGCAGTGTTCCAATAAAACTTTATTTATAAAAACAGGGAGAGACCTATACTCGGCGTGCAGGCTATAGTTTGTGGACCTCTGCTCCACCACATCCCAGGCCCAGACGCGGCGTTATGGACAAGCCCTGATGGGTTCTGTGTCAACCTCTCCTGCCAGGCCATGTCTTCCTGGGGAATAGAAATTGCTTTATTTTTCTCTGCGTCTCCAGGACGGGGCCAATGCGTTGTGTCACTTAATCCTCCCAGCATCGCGGTAAGGCAGACACTACGACATCTCTGTTTTCTAGATGGGAACTATGAGGCACAGAGAGTGAATAATGGAGCTGATGGATGGTAGAAGCAGGCTGGGTCCCGAGCGCCTGTCTCAACCACGACCCCACAGTGACTGGGATGTGAAGGCCTGATGGCCACTGGGGACTGCGCACTGAAGCCCATAATGCCACCATTTCCATGGCCCGCATCCATACGCCTGGTTACAGAACCCAGAACCAGGACTTCACAGGCTTCCACACCCGTGTGTATTGAGCATCTGTCCCTGTTAAATTCTGCCCTGGTTTGGCTCATCTCTCAGACCCGTTCTGGCCTTTTGGGATCCTGACATGTTTGTCTGACGTGCTCGCTCCCTCTGCCTCCTTTTTTGGAACTGACCACTCCTTCCTCTGGAGTCGCTCCAGCCGGAGATGCCTGCTAAATTAATTTTGCATCCGAGAATAAAGGCCTGGGCAGAGACTGAGTTAAAAGTTGTGCCGATTCTTATGATGCTTCGCCAAGCCCATTTCCTATGGATTAAGTCCTAAGTCCTTAAAGTTTTAAAACAAAAATCTGTTAACTTGGCACCTGCAGGGCTTAAAGTCCTCGAGATTCTGGTCCGGCCCCTGTGCACTCCTGGGGTGAATGGACGGGGGCGTGCTGTAGGATTTTGCAGGGACAGGAAATGCGGCAGCAGACACAGATGTGAGCGTGGTACCTTTAATGTGCTTTGCATTTCCTGTGAACCGGGATCTGTGCTAATTGCATTGTATTCAGGCTCCTTCGATGTTTACTGGGGTCTGTGAAGCCAGCCCAGCTTTGCTGGTGGGGAAACAGGGTCAGCCACTTGCCCAAGGTAAGAAAGGAATGAAGAGGTGAAGCCAGCATTCACACCTAACACCCTCATTTCCATGTCAGTCTGCTGATACTTGACCCATGTGGCCCGACTTATTGGGGAATAAGAGAAGCATGCAGCGTGTGCTGATGCAGTGACTGTAGGAGCCGGGGCGGGTAGGGGAGGGGCATCTTGGGTTTAAGAAATGTCTGTTATGTGTTCTCAGCCCTGTCAGTGGCATGGCATTAGGTTATCACACATGTCTCCAAGCCCCGGATCGTCTGCCCTTATAGACCAGGCCTGGCCATGCAGAGAGGGTGCCCGTTTCCCTCAAGGTCACGGGTGGCGTATAGAGGAGCAGCACTGAATCCAGGGATCTGGGTCTGAAGACGGCTCTGCTCCTGGAGCAGGGTTCTGTCTGCCTTTGGAAGTACAGGGCAGTCAGTCTTTTACAAGAGAGGCGTTTGAGCCTGGCCCTGGCGCATGTCTGATTCAGTGTGCGTGTGTGTGTGTGTGTGTGTGGTGGTGGGGGAATGGGGGCGGAACCAGGAGATTCTGATGTAGAGGCAGCATATGAGCCGTGCTCCTTGGGTTCGGATGGGACTGATAAGGGGACCCCTAGTTCCTTTTTACTCCCCAGAAATGTATGATTGCATGGAGTGGAAGCACTCACCATGTTTAGGGTCAAGGATCAGAAGGAAAGACTGGAAACGCTTGGATCAGAGGTGTATAATAGCAGCGTCATAATGAGACACAAGGTCTGAAATCAGGAGGCACGGGGATGCTGGGATTCTGAAGGTTCCGGAGGAGAGGAGACTGTTAGGGATGCCGGAGAGAGGCAGCCGGGCATGGTCTTCAGAGCTCAGGCCGAGGCCCACGCACGTGGGTGCAAACCTCTGCAAGCCGCCCAGCCGCCCTCCAAGCCTGCAGCCTCCTGCTTCCAGTTCCCAGTCTGCAGAGCGAGGACGGCGATGGTGTCGCCCCAGGGCTGTGAGGAAGAGGCAGGGCGCCCAGCCCTTGGAGCAGCTCGGTGTGCAGTCAGGCCCCGCGCTGTCTGTGCTGGTTTGTGCCGGCGCCTCCTCGCAGGCCTGGCTTCCTCCTACCGGACTCCAGCAGGTGGTGACTCCAGGGCAAGCGCCTCTCCCTCCCTGACAAATGAAGACCCACCCAGGACAGAGGGGAGGAGCTCGGTGTGTACCCTGGACCTGCACCCACACTCCTGAGAGAGTCAGAGAGGGAGAGGCATGAAAGGGCTCTGGGCCCCTGGAGGGTGGCTAGTGTTGGTGGGGCCTCCCAGCTGAGGGGACAAGGGACAATCTGGGCTGCGGAGGTCCGGCCTCACTGCAGGGGCCACGGGCATTGTGCTGAGAGCTTTGTGTGCAGGATCCGGGGGAGCCCTCTCCCCACACACGCCCACGTGTTTGAGGATGGGGTCATCTCCCTGTTGTCCCTCCCAGAATAGAAAGAATAAATGCAAAAGGAAACATTATTTACTTTATAGACCAGGCCCGCTTGGTCTAAGATGGCCAGTGGAAAGCGTAGGCCACAGTGCTTGCTTATTCCTGCCTCGGAAATACAGTGGTACCTCGAGATACGAGTGCCCTAACATACGAGATTTTTGAGATACGAGCCGTCGAGTGAGTGATTTTTGCTTTGAAATATGAGCAACAGTTGAGATAGGAGTAATCTCTCGGATCAGCTGGCTGCACACGACCCACCAGTTTACCGCAACTCAAGCGTCTCATAGTTTCCCACGCCTCAAGGTTACGGAATGAATTAAACTCGTATCTCGAGGTACCACTGTATTTAGTAGCCAGAACTCTCTAAGAGGTACCGTGAGGGGCGTTGGGCCAGCAGGGGTAAGTCATGGCGGCAGCTAGCATTCCTTGGGCGCCTGCTGTGTGGCAGGTTCGTTCCCACGCTTTTTACATGTATTTGTGTTTAATCCAGGCCAAAGTCCTATGCTATGATCTCAAGTTTACAGAGGAGGAAACAGGCATGAAGAGGCTAAGTGACCCCTTCAACATCCCTAATCAGGGAAGGGACAGAATGTGGGCAAATGAGGCAGCCTGGTCCCTATCCGCAGGGAACGCGAGGCCCCATGAGAGAGACAGACCCGTGGGTGGGGTCGCAGGCGGGTCAGGGCTGTAGGTGTGAGAGGGAGCCCAGAGCAGGTGCTCACCCACACCCAGGGCATGAGGGGAGACTTTCCAGAGTCAGTGACAAATACGTGGAAAGCAGTGATCAGCTGGGAGTCTAATTCTGAAGGTCGGGAGCGGTGGAGTGGGTGTGTCTTCCAGCCAGCGGGCCTGGACTAGGACGAATTGGATGAGAAAAGCCACGGAGCGTTAAAGGAGCAACAACACAACACTTCAGTGCCCCAAGACATCAAGGGCAGGGCTAGTGATGTCCATAGGAATGAGGACACAATGAGGTTTCTGAGATCTGGGTTCAAATGCTCCTATAGTGAGCGTGCAGAGGGCGGGCTGTGTCTCCTCCCCTCCAACCCGAGTCCCCCGCTGGGGCAGGAGTCAGCCCTCAAGGACCCCTGGCTCCCCCAGGGCCCCCGGGTTCTCATTGAGCTCCAGAAGCCTTCCCATCGCATGAATTCATCTGTCTGGGCAATTCATAAAACGTCAGACAAAGAAAGACAGGAGAAAAACCCAGCTCCAATAAAGAATCAGATTAGATGTGATTTAGAGGAGAGAATCAAAGACAACTGAGTTTTATTTCACAGGGATAAAATAAATTGCCTTGTATAACAAAGATCCAGAACCATTACCGAGTACAAGCCCCTTCGGTAGGAACATTGAACGGCTGGGCTTTAACCTTGATGCCGGGGAAGGGCCAGGGAGGCGAGGTTCTGGATGGACGAATTGTCCCCAGAACCGAGGCAGTAGGCCTTTCACCGTGAATGGAGCCGTCTGTGCAAGGGTCAAGTCCAGCCTGCACCATCCATCAGAAAGCGATGACTATCATTCAGCATCAAAAGACAGAAGATGCACGCCCTTCTTGCAACAGGAATGCGTGACCTTGTGCCATGTCTCTTGGTTTGGGATGAATCCTTAATTTTGTTTCCCACGAACCGACACTCCCTCCCCAGACCCCCCATACACACACTAATTTTTGCCTGCCCTGTCTTAGACATGTATATTTCACCTGTCTTTTGTAGGACACTGCACATTTCTCAGAAACAAGGACTGCGGCTTATTTTATTCTTCTTTATACCCTCTGTAGCTGCAAGCATCCTCAGAGACCACTTAGTCAAACTTTTCCACTCACCGCTGAGAACTTAAGTGCTTTGAGTTAGCGGACGGACCAGAAGGAAAACCCAGAAATCCTTAATCCCAGATTTGTGATCCTTCTCCTAATCTCCCAGGCTGTTCCCGGGGTCTGCAGCCGCCTCCCGCCTTCTGCATCACCCATCACCCATTACCGCGTCCGGAAAGCTGCGCAGGTTAGATTCCTCTTGTGAAGTTGGTGTCAATAAATCCCAAGCAAGCATCAGTGTTGCTTGCCTTGGAGTAAAAAACACCCAGGCTTGCCCTAACCGGTTTGGCTCAGTGGAAAGAACATCGGCCGGTGGACTGAAAGGTCCCAGGTTCCATTCCAGTCAAGGGCATGTACCTTGGTTGTGAGCACATCCCCAGTAGGAGGTAGGCAGGAGGCTGGCTGATTGATGTTTCTCTCTCATCGATGTTTCTAACTCTATTCCTCTCTCTTCCTCTCTATTTCTCTCTGTAAAAAAAACCCACAATGAAATATATTAAAAACAAAACAAAATCCTCAGGCTGATTCCTATGCCTGGGTTTGCAGCCATGGTGGTTGTCTATTCTCCACTTGACAGGATGATTGAAAACTTGCCAGGCACACAGACCAGCTCTCCCATGTACTGCTGTGTGACCGTAAGCAAGTTGCTCAGGCTCTCTGGGCTGCTGTGTGCTCTCTGCAAAGAAGGGCTGGTCGTGAGGATTATACGAGAAGCATTTAAGTGTTGGGCTGGACCTGCATCCAGATCACATTCTGAGCAGGCGAGAGTGTCAGTTTATCTAATCCCCAAATAAGTGAGGAGTCAACATGTAAAAAACAAAACAACAAAAAAAAACCAACAAAAAACCAACCAAAACAACAAAAACAAACTTCTGCAGTCTTGGGATATTAAGTGATAAAGACTACCGTTCCTACACCGAGCTCTCCTCTCTGCCTTTTCCCCACCGGACATGGCGCTGAGCTGCAGCAGCAATTTCACAGGCAGGACCCAGGATGACAGTTTTTATTATCGGAACGTACAACCCCAGGCTTTGGAAGTGGGCCAGAGTCAGGGAATTTAAAAGTAAGAAAAGATTTTAGAAAACAAACGTGATGGTTGCTTACGGCTCCCCACACAGATTCAAAGGCTTTAAGCACCTCCAACTCACTGTGCGACCAGAGAGTGAAGCTGCCATATTGCTCAGCAGCCCCCACCTGACTCTGCCCTGCCCATACCCTGTCCCCCTGAAGGCAGTATTGCTCGCCGGGTAAAGGCGTAGAGTTGAGTCCCAACTCTGCCACTGGCTTGCTGTGTGACCTTGGGAATGTTACTCAACCTCTCTGAGACTCAATTCCTCTCTCTGTAGCATGGGACTGAGGGTCTACAGCATGCAGTGTATGAGAGCATCTGGATCAGATCAAGGCTGGGAATGAGGTTTTGTCTGGGTTTTCCTTCTGGTCCGTCCACTAACTCAAAGCACCGAAGTTCTCAGCGGTGAGTCGAAAAGTTTGACTAAGTGGTCTCTGAGGATGCTCTTTTTCCATCAGCTCAGAAAAGAGATAAAAATGCCCTCTGAAAAAAAAAAAAAAGCAAGTTTCAGGATTCCAGAAAATTATAGATCATTATAGGTTTAGCAGATGGAACTCATCTGCCATTATCCTAGCGGCAGTAAGACAGCAAAACAACCTGCAGAGAAATTCTGCACTTTACTACTTCAAAATAAGAACGCAGTAGGGCTAAACGTATATTCATGTAAATTTGCCTCTTCTCCGAGGAGCTTAAAGAATATTACCGACACCGTGAAATACTCTCTCATAATATGTAGGCAGGCCCTGGACATCACTGCTGCCATTTGGAACCATTAAGGTCCAGAGAGGTTAAATAGCGGCTCAAGGTCACACAGCGAGGCCCAGCTTAAATTGCAGGTCCTCTGACTTAGTGGTGACCCATTAGCGCGCCGCACCCTGTCCAGCAAATAGAGGGCCCGAGCGAAACACTGATTGTTAAGGAAGGAAAATGGCTATTGAGCTACGGAAGTTGACATTTAGCCAGCCAGAAATCATTAATGTGGCCAGGTTTAAGGAGAGCTCTATTAAACTGTCCATCAAACACTTTACTCTTAAATGGATTTATTGAGAAAGGGAAAAGACCAGGGTAGAGAGAACATATTAGAGTTGGCTTTTTCCTTTTCTACTGGACGTTTATGGTGAGTGGCAGGGAGCGGGGATGCCCTAGAGGAGAAGATGTTTTCGAGAGAAAAAGAAGGAAGTTCGTGGCACCGGAATGCTGGAAATGAAGCAATTTGCTGCGTGTCCTCAGAAAAATGGGGTGCGAATCCAGTGTGATAAGAATGCATATAAAACAGGGAACCTGGCTTACATAAGCGCTCTAGAATGTGAGATTCTTGTTGTTGTCTTTTGTGGAAAACAAATGAAGGGAAGAGGTTGAGTCCCGGAAGCTGAAAAGAGGTGTTCCCAGTCCAACCCCTTAAGTCAAGCATGGCCACGGGGAGAGAAAAGAAGGCTCATGAGTGTGATCTTGCTTCTATCTCAGGATCAGAGAGGTTCAGAAACAGAGGGACAGTGTGCGTCTCCTCAGGCATGAGTAGCCTAGAGATTTGGGGGTTGGGGTGTGGCAAGAGCCAGACATCCATAGGTAGAAAGAGGCATTTAAAGTTTTCTTTTCAAATGGGTTATAGATTCCAGGCTTCCTCCTTGTACAGAGTGGTCAGAGGAGCATGCTTCTGGGAAACAGAGCTCCAGCCAGATTGCATCACGGTTCTTCTTCGCAACCATGAGCCTTGACCCAGTCCTCAATGTAGACATTCATTCGGAGTCCAGTCCTTTCAGCCACTGAGCCTTCATTCATCCACTGTGGCCTCTGGCGACCGGCCTGCCAGCCACTGTGCCAGGTGCTGGCCTCACCGGTGAATAGGTAAAGGCAAGTGTTGCAGTTCAGGTGGGGGTTGCAGGCCCCCAGCGGTCCTGCCCTAGTCTGGGAGGCGGGAGAAGGTGATGCATGAACTGGGCCATGAACTCCCCTGGATGAAAGGAGGGAAGTGGTCATTCCAGGAAGAGAGATGAGCATGAGCCAAGGTCCAGGCACACGATGTCACACGGCTCCTCTAAGTGACTGAGATGTCAGGGTGGGTTAGACAGAGGCAGGAGAGGATTTGGGGCTCAGATTATGGAGGGCCTTTGTACTGTGTTAAAATGTTTGGCCTTTTTTCCTGGGGCAATGCGGACCTGTGGAAGCATTTTGTTGGGGGATGGAGAGTAGTGACAGATGTTTGTCTATTATAGATACCCGTAGGGCAGTATGGAGGAGACTCGGAGGGACAGGCAGAAATCAGTGAGGAGGCTGCCACCTCCTGGCCTTTGGATCTGGCACTTGACATTGTGTGTCCTGGCTGAGCCTAAACTCGGCTGGTCAAAGGTTCTGGGTCTCCACTCTGGGTGTGTTTCCTTGGTTGGCGTCAGTTAATTGTGCCTTCATGTTAGAGTGGATCCTGGATCCTTCTGCCTGGGCGGGATGGGAACCCAGTATCCTGGCAAATGGGGAGTAGAAATGCCCACAGGGAGTCCACAGAGTTCCTGGAGGACTGAAAAGTCAACAACCCACCATAGAGGGCCTTGAGTCCTATGCTTATATTCATTCATTCAGAAGTAACTTGGTATAGAAGAATCAATAGTGCTTGGATCCTGCTTCCAAGAGGAACTTGAAGCCCTAGCTTGTTTAGCTCCATGGATAGAGCATTGGCCTGCAGACTGAAGGGTCCCAGGTTCGATTCCTGTCAAGGGCATAAACCATGGCTGCTGGCTCCTCCCCGGTTCAGGCCTGGTCAGGGTGTGTGCAGGAGGCAACCAATCAATGTGTCTCTCTCACATCGATGTTTCTCTCTGTCTTTCCCTCTCTCTTCCACTCTCTCTAAAAATCAATGGAAAAATATCCTCGGGTGAGGATTACAAAAAAAAAAAAAAAAAAAAAGAGGCACTGTAAAGGTAAAAAATCATTGGATTTGTGGGAGAAGAAGGATGGGGCTAGTTACATCTGAGTCAGGAAGGTTTTTTATAGAATGTGATGCCTGTGTTGCTGGTTCTCTGGAGATGAGAAGGTTCCCTAACAATCTAACCAGCTGGAAAGGCTGAAGGGCATTCTGGGAAGAGGGCTCTATGTAAGTAAAGGCCTCAGAGTCTGCAACAGCATGGCATGTTAGGGATGATTCAGATGTAGGACATGGTGGGTTGTTGGAGAGATTAAAACCCCAGGGGCCTCAGCCTATATGAGAACTAGACTCCCCTCCATTCCCAGCCTGCACAGTTGGGTGACCTCGTGCCAGTTACTTGACTTCTCTGAGCCATAGTTTTCTTATCCATGAAATGGAGAACGTGATGCTTGATTTGCAATGTTGTGAAAAGAAACAAATAAGATGAGATCTGAAAAGCATCCAGCCCAGTGCTTATTGGATCAATGATAGCTATTCTTATATTTATTTTTACCCTCTGTGCCTAGAGGTTCAAAATAGCATCTAAACCTGGTATTCCAAAGCCATTGCACTTTGAGTGCTAATCCTTATTGATCAGGACTGGCTGCCTAGAGCAGAGCGTTGTGAGGCTATATGTAAATCAGCAGGAAGATGTGTTGTGATCAATTACTAATGTCTGTACAGGGCAGGGAATGGAAGGGATGACATGTGTGCCAAGTGTTGTTGACCCTAAAATAAACGTTGCTTAAAGGCTGGGAGGTCTTGCCAAAACTGGTTTGGCTCAGTGGATAGAGCGTAAGTCTGCGGACTGAAGGGTTCCAGGTTTGATTCCCATCAAAGGCATGTATCTTGGTTTCGGGCATATCCCCAGTGGGTGTGCAGGAGGCAGCTGATCAGTGTCTCTCTCTCATCGATGTTTCTGGCTTTCTGTCCCTCTCCCTTCCTCTCTGTAAAAAAATCACTGAAATATATATATATTTTTTAAAAAAGGCCAGGAGGCCTTTAGTACAGGCTCACGTGTTATGAGAGGATACATGGAAGCAATGTCAGACTTGAATCAGCCCCTTAAGGAGAGGTAGATAAGGAGCAGGTAGAAAGGGACAATCTAACCCAGCCGGATTTGAATTTTATCCTGTTGGCAACATTCTATTTTGGGGCCCCAGCGTCACCAGCTGAAGTGTTAGAAACTTATCTCTTATCAACGGGCTACAAAACAAACATATGTCCGCTGCCTGGGCAATGCAGGGGCCGCTGGTGCAGGAGCCGAGCGAGGAAGGCAGGAGGTACGTGCTTCGTTTATCAAACCCCCAGGTCTCTGGTAACTTTCCGGAATGCTAAGCTGTTTATTTTGGGAGTCTTTAAGCTTAGTCAGTTGGTATTTAGAGACAGCTAGGAATTTTAAATTTCACTCCCATTCCAATAGGGAAGAGAAAAACTGAAATGCCTTCCAAATGCTTGTAAAGTCAAATAAGGACAGCCTGGCTTCCATCCCGGCTCACCTGCCACACCCCGCCCACTCCCAGACTCACAGGATGAAAAGGGAAGCAGCATACTCCATGCACCAAGCCCCCAAGTGGCAACTTCCCCAGAGAATGCTAAAGCACCAGGCTCCCTCACATCCGTTGGTGCAAAAAAAAAAGGAGTGGTCGGTGTTTGTGAGAGCCCAAGGGAGAGGAGGGACCCCAGACAGCCAGCCGGGTCAGCCCTCAGCGTGAGTCTCCAGAAGAGTGGTTTCTTCTGCCCTTCACACAGGCTTTGATGCAGGCCTTTAAAAGGCTCCCATTAGCAATGTAATTGATCTTCTGATGAAAAGCAATAAGAAGTCCGGTGCGCATGCTCACACACACACACACACACACACACACACACACACAGAAGAAAGAAGGAAAAAGAAATGTGATTGCCATGTACAGAAGTGGACACATATTAAGTAGCAGGTTTCAAGCTTAGTCACCACCACCTATAAACCATGTTTAGATGAAACTTGCATTTTTTCTTTGTAACTGTCCCTGGCGCCTGAGCCCCCATGTCTGCGGGGGCAGGACACTTGATCTTGTATGTTCAAGTAAGTCGGTGACTTTCAGAGTTAAATGCGATCGGTTTTTAAGATTTCAATGAGGGTACCTCGAGATTCTGCCTCTCTGTTATTCCTCTTCTCCCCAAAGTGGGAAAGGTGAGCTGACTTCTTATGCTCCTTGCTTTTATCTGCCTACTTTAGGCAGAGGCATTTGGTCCTTGCAGGCCTCCTTGAGGTGTGGTTTATCCCATGAGGGGTCATTGCCTCTGTTCAAATGCAGGTATGTGGTCTCTCTCTCTGGCCCCGTAATTGTCAGACCCTCAGACCTCAGGCCTTGCATCCTGATGGTAAATACCTTCAGGACCTCCAGCACCTCCGTGCCCTGCATGTCTGCTTTCTCAGAATTCCCTAGGGATGGTGGTGTGTGCAGGTTATGTCTGACCCTGGTTCATCTACCTCAGTGTTTGGCAAACCTCGGCTCATGAACCACATGCGGCTCTTTGGCCCTTGAGTGTGGCTCTTCCACAAAATACCATGGCCTGGGTGAGTCTATTTTGAAGAAGCAGCGTTAGAAGAAGTTTAAGTTTAAAAAATGTGGCTCTCAAAAGAAATCTCCATCGTTGTATTGTAGATATTTGGCTCTGTTGAGTAATGAGTTTGCCGACCACTGATCTACCTGTCCATCTCCTCGTCCATGGCTGCTTATTTGGTGCAGTGAATTCAGTGTCATGAACAGCGACTGGAAGGATGTTTTTTAAGGACTTTGTGTTCCGGGCTTCTCACCAGTGACCACTACGGTGTCTTTCCCACCCCGGCCTCCCTTCTCTTCTCCTTCCTTCTCACCCCCATCCCGGCTACGTTCATGGGCCGACAAAGAAGGCATCCCTCCCACTGACTGGATTTCTACTGAGGACCTGACACTTAACGAGATCGTGAATCATCGTAACCTTATTTAAAGCTCAGCCTGACCCGCAGAGCACCAGCCTGCCATTGATCTGTCTGCCTGACAACTGTCTTCCCCATCGGTCTCCAGTCTCCGGTCTCCCGGGAAGGAATGACTCTGCTTATTCTATTTCTCTCTGTGGCCAGTGCACCTTGGGATCCTCCACTAAGCCAGTGGGGGATGAATGGGATCCGGGATCATGGAGGCATGGCTGTCTTCAAAGGCAGCCGCAGAGAGTGGATAAGAAAATACTATGCAGCCGAAACCGGTTTGGCTCAGTGGATAGAGTGTCAGCCTGTGGACTGAAAGGTCCCAGGTTTGATTCTGGTCAAGGACATGTACCTTGGTTGCGGGCACATCCCCAGTGGGGAGTGTGCAGGTGGCAGCTGATCGATGTCTCTCTCTCATCGATGTTTCTAGCTCTCTATCCCTCTCCCTTCCTCTCTGCAAAAAATCAATAAAATATATTTTTTAAAAAAGGAAAGAAAAGATTATGCAGGGGAGAGAGAAAAGGGGCGGTGGGCGGGGGGGAGAGAAAGAAAGAGAGAGATTGATTCTGAAGTCAGATATGTGGGTTCTCATCCCAGCTCGGCCAATTACTAGCTGTGTGAACTTCAGCCAACGATCAGCCCCTCTGGGCCCCCAGGTTCCTTACATGTAAAAGGGGGAGCACATTTCACTTTTCCGAGCAAGTGGAGCCGGTGGTAAAAGTGAGGATTCTGCAGACACACTGCCCAGGTTCGTATCCCAGCTCTGCCCTGGCGCCTGGAACATCTGGGGCAGGTACGCCCCCATTTCTCTCCTGGCAGGCAAGTAGGGTGCCAGCAGCTCCTGCCTCACAGCTGGTGTGGGGGTCCGATAGGCCGGTCCTTGTAGGGCACTGGGAACGAGCAGATTCAAGGTCACGCAGCCCATTAGCGTGTTCCAGGATTTGAGTCCCAGCTCGCCCCTAAGTTCGACGCTCTTTGCAATCCCCCCAAAGGGTTTGGAGAAATGGTCTTCGCAGAGGCCGCTTTCTGCGAGCGCCTCTAAGAGAGCAGACGCTTCCTTCGCACGCTCTGCCGTCGGCATCTGACGCCTTGGGAGCGGTTTCCACGCGGGTGGAGACGGCACAGCTAGCGGGCGGGCGGGCGGGAGCGGGCCTGCCTCCGACGGGAATGGAAAGAGTCATCAAAAAGCGGAGCCCGGCCAAGGAAGATGCAAAAATAATTAAAATAGGAAACGTGCCGCCGTCTTCTCGGGATTTCAATTTTGCCGTTGCCTGAGGGGAGGGTGGCAGACGTGCAGTTGCTCACACTGATACACGTTTTGATAAAGTGTGATAAAGACTTGGGGAAAATGACATCGCATTGCAGTGAGAGCTCAGGACGTCTGCGTCCTGGATGCCAAGAAAAGCAGCCGCTGGGGCGGGGGACCCTGGAAAAGGGGCTGCTCTCCCTGCTCTTGTGACCAGAGGTCCCCGGCACCCGCCTTCCCTTCACTGGCTAATTGCTGCTCATCCTTGGGGTCCCAGCTCTCCCAGACTAGGCAGGCACCTCAGTATATGCCCTCAATGCTCACTGCACTTTCCTGAACTGTTACAACCACCGTGCCCCTTTGCGTGTGTGGTTATTCGAAGTACGAGGTGTGCCTGGCTCCCAGCTCGCCCGTAAGTTCGATGCTCTTTGCAATTCCCCCAAAGGGTTTGGACAAATCGTCTTCTCAGAGGTTGCTTTCTGCGAGTGCCTCTAAGAGAGCAGAGACTTTCGCCCACCCTCTGTTCTCTTGGGTTCACCTTGAATTGCCAGGGTCTAGCACAGGGCCTGGTGCCCGGCAGACACTGGTAAATACTCACTGAAGGAAGGAGTGAGGGCGTGGATATGGGACCTGAACCAGCAGAACCGGCAGGATTTCAGGCCAGAGATCCTAGTGAGGGGACTCCCACAGTGTTCTTTGCTGCCCACGGATTGATTCTGAGCCCAGGCCCATTGAAAAGCACTCAGCAAGGGGATTTGGTGGAACACACACACACACACACACACACACACACACACACACCACTGCATTGCCTATAAAACCCAATGCAGACATCCTCACGTCGGAGTGGGGAGGGATGCAAAGTGATGGTGTCATGGGATTGTGATAGGAACTCTGGGGTTGCTACCTCAGTCCCGCTGCCTTGCGTGAGAGAGGCGTTTCTCGGTCCCCCCAGAGCTGCGCAGCAAGGCGGCCAGGTGCTGAGGGTTCTGTAACAGGTCTCTTCTGGCCCTGGGTCTGGGTCTAGAGATGAAGACCCAGGAATATTGTTCTCCCGTGACCAGAGGGCAAGTTTCTGGTGTCGCTGAGCGGAGATTAGAACCCAAGCCTCCTGATTCCTGGCCTAGTGTTCCTCTCGGCCACTTGTCATCCATCCATCCATCCATCCATCCATCCATCCATCCATTCATCCATTCACCTCTTCACTTATTTCTTCACGAAGTATCAGTGGTCCTCTCCTGGGAGGGGGCGCTCCATGTGAAGGAATCAGGTCCGAGACCAACAAACACCAACAGCAGCTCATCTTTATTTTTATTTCCTCAGTTTTACTTTCCCTTGTCACCCCTCCCACACCCTTTCCAACTCCCTGCCTCATGTGAGCATCAGCGCCAGCTGGCAGGGTTGGCTGAGACTTTCGCCCTCAGTCCTCGCTGTCAGTGGCGCTGTGATAAGACCTCTGCCCATCACGCTGTGGCTTTCTGTCCCTTTCTGAGTGCCGGATGGAGGCAAGACCGTGCTGGCACCCTCAGGGGCCCCACCTGTCTGAGGTAAGGGGAATTCAGCGTCCTGAGGTAGGATTGGTTAAAAAAAAAAAGGCACATGCGCAATGTGTACAGTGCAATGAGTTTGGACATACGCATAAACCTATGAAACCATCGCAGCAACCAAAATAATGAACATATCCACCACCTCTAAAAGTTTCCTTCTCCTCTCTCTCTCTCTCTCTCTCTCTGTCTCTCTGTCTCTCTCTCTCTCTGTGTGTGTGTGTGTGTGTGTGTGTGTGTGTTAGGAATACTTAGCCGAAACCTGTATGGCTCAGTGGATAGAGTGTCGGCTGGGGACTGAAAGGTCCCAGGTTCGATTCCGATCAAGGGCATGTACCTTAGTTGCAGGCACATCCCCAGTAGGGGGCGTGCAGGAGGCGGCTGATTGATGTTTCTTTCTCATCGATGTTTCTAACTCTCTATCCTTCTCCCTTCGTCTCTGTAAAAAATCAATAAAATATATTAAAAAAAAATACTTAACATGAGAGCCACCCTCTTAACACAAATTTTAGGAGCACAGCCCACGGGCACTGGGTGTGCAGCAGATACTAGAAGTCATTCCTCTTCTCCTGTAGCTGAAACTGCATCCCCGTTGAGAAGAACTCCATTTCCATTGACAGGAGACAACCCACGCAGACCTCCCGCTTACAGAGCACTCCACCGTCACACACCTTGTTTAAACTCACAGGCCCCTTGTTTTGCATGAAAAAAAGCTGCGACTTAGGGGGAAGAAGCTAAGTGACTTCCAGGCCCAGATCTCAAATCTACACTCTTAGGGTCCCTTCTTCCCCCAAATCCCACCAAGTGTTTCAGGACCCTTTTGAACCATCTACTGATAACTCACTTTAGGTGCACACGGTGTGTGGGTCAAACGCCGTGTGTGTACTTCACATGGACTAACTTTCCTCACCACCATGTTCCTGACAAGCGGAAGTGATCATCGTGCCCGTTTTTCAGGAAGGTTCCGGGAAACTGAGATTCAGAGACGTCAGCCCAACTTGCAGGTGGGAGAAGCGGGGTCTGAACAGACCTCCTGGGCTCAGCCGGTGCCCACCCTGGCTCCGTGCAGCACAGCACAGTCTCAGCAACACCCCCTCCCTCCCCATTTCCCCGTGAGGACACCGAGGCCTGGAAAAGCAGGGGCTGAGCTGGGGCCGGAGCCCAGGTATCCTGTTCCCAGGCCACTGGCCTTCCCGCCGCTGCCTCCAGCTTCATCTTTCAGAGCTAATGACCTTTAGCCGGCCGTGGTGCCTGCCTCTCCGCAGGAAGGCTGTGGGATAATTAAAATCCCCGTCTCACACCCCCCTCTCCCTTTCAACACTTTGTAAACTATTTTTTTTTCTCCCCCAGTTCCAGCTTTCTAGCCTTTCCCAGCTGCTCATTTGGATAAGAGCTGGTAGCCAGGGGTTTCTCTGATGAGCAACATCACAGGCCAGTCCCCTTCCCCAGGGAAGCCAGAGGAGGGGACAGGGAGGACCGGGAACTGTTTCCCATTAAATTGGCCTCCTGCCATCTGCGGGGTTTAATCTTCACTTGAAAGTGGTTTTGATCAGCTTTCAGGCCGCTCCCTCCCTCCTCCGGCCCACCCCTGTCTTTGGGCCCGGCAGCCCTCCTCTCCCTGGCATTTGGAAGCACTCAAAGTGGTGTGTGATGGCGGTGGGGCTGGGATGGGGGTGGGGTGGGGGAGGAGACACAGGGACTGTTCTTTTATCTCCATCTTCCAGCTCCTCTCTGGCCAAACAAGTGCTACCTCCAGTTCCTTTTCTAGAAGCTTAGGATCGGCTGCTATATTGAGATCCGACCTGGTGTCTGCATTTCAAAGGCATCCTCTGCCCGGAAACCCAGGGGTTGCCTCCTCCTCTCCTCCTCTGTCACCCTTGACCTTGCCACCTCCTCTAGGTTCTCCTGCATGTCATCCAGTGGCTGTTTCTCCACCATCCTTTTATGCTTTGGGACGAATCACTAACGCAGCTCCCCTGCCACACAAAGCAAGGTCTGATCTGCTCCGTGGTCCGGGGTTTGCAGGAAAAAGAATGTCTCCACGTTAGAAAGCCTCATTATATATTCATGGGGTGGAATGCAGGTTTACAGAAAGGAAGACTGTTTGCTCACTCCGGAAACAAATTCCTGGCGAGGTAATATCCCTCCAGAAGGAAGGCACCCTTAGGCCCTCTACTACTCCCCAGGGGAGCTGGGAGGCATGATTATGCCAAAGAAAACAAATGCATATTCATGACCAGGGAGTGGGGAAACGGTGGACTGGAAAAAGCTGTGCAGGTCTTTGTGTTTACTCGACCTCAGCCTGAGATCTGGTCCTGCCACCTCCTGGCTGTGTGACCTCGGGCAGATTCCTAAACCTCTCTGAACCTCAGCTTTCTCATCAGTAGAGTGGGTGTAATGCTAGTACCTACTTCCCGGGCTTGTTCTGGGGATCACATGAGGTGATCTCACAAGTTTTCCTTAACCATGGTGTTAAGGTAAGAAACATTCAAACCTGTAAAGAGATTTTTTTTTTTTTGTGTGTGTGTGTGTGTGTGTGTGTGTGAGTTTATTTGAGCCAGACTGTCAACAATTTCCAGGAAGCAGAATCTCAACATATTGGGATAACGCTCTGGAGCAGTGGTCGCCAACTGGTGGTCTGCGGGCGACTGGGTGTCTGTAGGATCTGAAAGGTTGGCAATCGCTACCCTGGAGAACGGCAGTTTTTCAGCTTGTTTCATACATTACAATCAACGGAGGAGACATATGTGGGTTACATGAAAGCCACTGGTGATAGATTAGGGAAGTGGGAGAAAGCAAAGAGGGGGGGACCTCTGAGATTGGATAAAAAGTAAAATGATGGACACATCCTTCTTTTACATAGAGATACAAGACAGTGAACAGTCAACAATGAACGTGACAGCAGTAACAATGAGGGAATTTGTGGTCTCTGCCCTGGCACGTTGGTTGTACCCTCAGGAATCCAGAAAAAGGGAAGTTAAAAATGTAGGATATCCAGATACAAAAAGAGAATAGGCTCAGTCAAGATCAAAGCTGGTCTTTGCCAGGGAAGATACTGGCCTACCACATGTCCTCCCACTATAAACTGCTTTTTGATTAAAAGGTTTTTTTTTTTGTGTGTGTGTTTTAAAACATATATTTTATTGATTTTTTACAGAGAAGAAGGAAGAGGGATAGAGAGTCAGAAACATCGATGAGAGAGAGAAATCAATCAGCTGCCTTCTGCACCCCCTCCCCCCCACTGGGGATGCGCCCGCAACCAAGGTACATGCCCTTGACCGGAATCAAACCCGGGACCTTTCAGTCCGCAGGCTGACGCTCTAACCACTGAGCCAAACCAGTTTTGGCTGGTTAAAAGGTTCTTTGTGGTTACGTTAGGCCATGCGGCCTTCCCTGAGTCAGTCAGGTTAGTGTGTGGCCCCTTTTCATCCACAATGAAAAGTGCTTTGTAATATCAGTTCTGTTTTCCTGTCTTTGGGACCAGTCAGGAGGAAGAACCCAATACCCTGCCTCCTATGCCCCATCTTGAGAAGTCACTCCAATTTGCAGAAGGGGACTGGCTAGTTACTTTTTGAGTCTTTATTTCCTCTTCTGTAAAATAAAGATTATTGTAGCTCCGACTGTGGGGGCAGGTAGTTAGTGCACTGTAAGGACAAGCCCATCCCAAATAATCATGTGGTGTCAAAGAAAGCCTGCCTGCTGTGCTTTCCAGCTTTTAAAGCGTTTTCAGAAACTCCATCTTATTGGAGCTAAGCCCCAGAGAAAGACCCATTTCCAAAACTTCTCCTAATGAGAAACCATCCTTGTGTATTCACTTAAAGCAGGTCCCTTAGACCCTTCTGCTCTTCCATGTTCAAGTCTAACCCATGCTATTAGATATTTTGAAAAGTAATCCTTCACCTTTGTCTACAGTACTATCATGTTATTGTGCAAAAGTCACACTAATTCGGATCTTCTTTCACACACACACACACACATACACATACACACACATGCACACACACACTGAGATTTTGAGTTTTTTTTTCTAGAAAAATAAAATGAGAAAACCATGCTTATTTCTTCATGCGAGCATCCTCAGAGAAGGATGCCAATAACAACGGGAAGCCCCAATGGCTCAGGTAGGTACCTTTCCATCCACAGGTGGAGGCTGACATTCTGCCATCACCACTGCATCATTCAGCTCTTTCTTGGATTCCCTGTATGAATGCAGCTGTCATCTGCCATCTACACTGATATCAGCCTTCATGCCTTATTCAGGCCCAACCTAATAACAGGAGGGGCTGCAGCCCGGGCTGCTGAGAGGGAGGACACAGAAGCAGACAAGGAAACAGTACCAAGAGCAGGAGCATGATTTCAGGAGCTTGATGTTTTGAAACCTCCTTGTTATTGCAAAGACCATCCCTATTATTCGTTCTGGCCTTTCCTGTATTTAGTCCAGGACCACAGAATCCTTTATCTGGACGATGGAAGTGGCCTCTGTACTTCACTCTGCCTCCAAGGTCAACCACACTGGCCAGCATGGTCTTTCTCACCCACGTCAGACTCTGAGAGCTGAGAACCTTTTCTATCTTTGGTGTTGGCAGGAGTGACACATGATCATAGAGGCCCCTTCTGATAAGCTAGGAGTATAGATTGTTGGTGTCCCCTGTGAGGGGCACCACTGACCAGGTGTCTCCTCAGTGAGCAGGAGGATGGAGCAGAGGTTGAGCTGAGGAGACATCTCGCTGATGGTCCAGCCATCAGCTGTTGCTGTGTCACCTCAGTTTCCTGTGTTTCAGAGGGCTCCTCCCCACAGTTCTCGGTAGCCTCCTGATGTTTTCCATCTCCTCCAGAGCTGCTGAAGAAGGTGTAGGCCTAGTACCACAGGAGTGGAGCCTTGAATGTGCTGTGACATCTGCCTCCATCCTTCCCCATGACTGTGGAGTCTATTTGTTTCTGCCTCTTCAGTGCCATTGAATTCTTTGATGAAATATGTCACTACCAGTCAAGGTAACATGATGAGCAAAAATGTGCTATCTATTCGGACCTATTTTTGAACTCTTATTTGCAGTCAAGAATCTCATCTTGGTTCCATGGCTGAACTTGGACAAGTCACTGCCCCTTGCTGGGCCTGTTTTGTTCAAAATAGAAATGGGAGGATGGTTGGTCTAATAAACTTTAAATTTAAACTCTGTGCTTCATTAAATTCCCAATATACATTTCTTGGGTTGTTTTTCCTCACATTACATCTCTGAAATTGATTTGCATCTTACAATCAGTGGCATGTCAGAGTGCAATTGGCAACATTTTCCCTTTGTTGTTGATGCATAAAATGACAGCGTCATGCCACAGATGGCCTCCGGAGCCTGATGAATTATGTGGCACCCAACGATCCTTCCTTCTTGTGATCATGTGAATGAAATGAAGAAACCGGGTTGCACAGTGAATTCAGACTTCTTGCTCTTAAGATGATGGTCAACTGCATATAAAAAAAAACACCCTACCAAGCCCAAGCCGGTTTGGCTCAGTGGATAGAGTGTCGTCGGCCTTCGGACTGAAGGGTCCCAGGTTCAATTCCGGTCAAGGGCATGTACCTTGGTTGCGGGGACATCTCCAGCAGGGAGTGTGCAGGAGGCAGCTGATCAATATTTCTCTCTCATTGATGTTTCTAACTCTCTATCCCTCTCTCTTCCTCTCTGTAAAAACTCAATAATATATATATTTAAAAAACCTCGCCAAAATAAGTGATTTTTTTATAAATCAAAGATTTCTTTCTCAGATACAACAATTCCAGAGGAAAGCAAGCGAGGGTTGGCATGGCCGTCTCAGGATCCACAGGCACCCAGCCTCTCATTTTTATTTCTGCTTCTCCCTCTCAAAGCTTAGCTTTTGCCCTCACGGTCACCTCATCAGAGTCCAAGGTGGTGGGTATTTACATGAACAGGCAGGGAGGAGGAAGAAGGAAGGGGAGAGGGCCATAAAGGATTCACTCTGGTTAATTCAGTTTCCTTTAAGAGATCTTTTTGGAATTGGCCACAGAAGTCTTCTTATTGTCCGTCCAGAAGTTGGTCACATGATCAAGCCTCATTGAAAGGAAGTCTTGGGATATAATCTTTTTGAATGATGCCTAGATGTTCCAAGTAAAATTAGAATCTGCTCGTACAGGAAAAAGGGAAGGACATGGCTATTGGCTAGGACACCAGCAGTCTCTGCCCTTCCGGTGAGGTGTGCAGGCTATGAATGTGGAGATCAGGAGGGAATTTGCCTAATTTCATTCTTCCTTGCTTGGCCTCAGTTTTCTTGTATGCACAATGTGTTCAATAATGTTTCTATCTAATGACTATAATTTTCATGCAAATTCTGAGACAGGGTCATGAAAAAGCTTCTTAGGTAAAAGATACTCTACAAAATGAAGGGATCAGGTTTTTAGTTAATCAACACAACCTTTAAGAAGATAAGGACCTGCTGAGACCGGTTTGGCTCAGTGGATAGAGCATTGGCTTGCGGACTGAAAGGTC